>JAKCPI010025525.1:0-24963 GCA_023213315.1 Euborellia annulipes | reverse complement strand
AATTAACAAATAATGAGTTTCGTTTGTCTTATATGGCCTAGTTTGCCGAAAAGACTTTATGCATGAGTGTGTGAATGTGAGTGTGAATGAGAAAAAGTGTGTTCAAAAAAAAAAAGTACAAGAGTAAGTATGCTTCAAAAGATATCAAGGGCAAAATGAGAATATAAGAGCATTTAAAAAATAATTGATTTTTGAATTTTAATCAAAATCTAGAGCCAATTTTGAGAAAATCGAAAAAAACGGAGAAAGTACTTCAGTAAAGTAATAGTACTCGTTGGTAGGGATGAAACGATACGAGTAAATACAAGTACTTACTCGATACTTTTCTTTCAATACCAAGTAATTTTGGATTCGATACTTTGGAATCGAGTACCAAGTAAGTATCGGTCAAAAATACTTGTATCGATACTCGGTCCGCGTACGCGATGATTAGTTAGGTCGGAAGAACATTTATGTACATTTTTTCTTATTTACAATAGAAATAAGTAGAATGGTTTGTACCGCTGTATTTTAATTTTTATTATAGGAGTGTTTAACAGGGAAATATCTTGAAAAATTATTATTTTTGGGTAGTAGGTACCTCTAAAACTGAATTTATTTCTTAGTCGTAATTTTTTTTTTTTTTTTTCAAGAACTTGATGTTTTATGCCTGTAGAGATTTAATCAAGATTCGCAGGGACTTTGCGGCCAGGAGATTAAATAAAAAATCTTTATTTAATTTCTATTTGCCGACTTTTCGGTCTTCAATCACGACCTTCATCAGGACAAATATTATCAATTATACATAGGTATTTTAATATTCATTGCAATTAAATATACAATTTAATTTCTTTTTACTTTGATATGTACCAAAATATTATCATATACTTGCTACTCGGAGGTCTCCGATGATGAAGGTCGTGATTGGCGACCGAAACGTCAGCAAATAGAAATTAAATAAAAGATTTTTATTTAATCTCTTGGCTGCAAAGTTCCTGCGAATCTTGATAATATCAGTACTTACTGATGTTTTTGCTTATCTTTAATTGTACGAAAAAATTGACCGATACGAGTAAGTATCGATACTTTTCAATCGATACCGAGTGGGTACTCGATACTTGCGACGCAAATACCTGTATCAGGTAAAAGTATCGATACCTCAAGTGGTATCGTTTCATCCTACTCGTTGGCCGAGTTTGTTCAAAAGCTTCGTATCACGTCCTAGGGACTTTTTTTCGTTTTTGAGATACTTTGTTTGACATGACACACACACAGACAGACAGACCATGTCGCGAAAATCACTTTTTTGGATTCAGGGGACCTCAAAACGTGTATATCCATCAAAATATCGACATCGAATTTTCGACATGAATCCAATACTATTTCTCTCTATACAGGGTGCCCGGAAATAACAGGTTCCTAGAAAAGAAGATGATTCTACATGAAAAAATAAAACTTTTTTTTTATGTGTAAAGTAAAACATGTTAAACATTGTATCTCAAACGGTTCTCGAGATATTAGCAAAAAAGAAAAAAAAAATTCAACTTTGACCCCCTATTTATTTAATAATTGTTGGCCCTGGCCAAAAAGCCTTTAAGCCAGTGGGCATATTAAGTTTATAGGAAAAAAAGTCTTATTTTTTCATGTAGAATCATCTCCTTTTCTAGGTACCTGTTATTTCTGGGCACCCTGTATGTTAACATATTTAGAGGTAAGAGAAAATAAAAATGGCCTAAGATGCCGATGAGACTAAAAAATTAAATATAATTAAGTAATAATTAATAATGATAAATATGCAAAATATGTATTATACTCGTACAATACGTAATCGCTATTTTTACTTTCTCTCACCTCTATATATATTAATATAAAAAATATTTTTCATTATTATAATTTTCTTCACTTTTACCCCTGATCCAAAAAGTGTTTCGCCATGTCTGTTGTGTCTTATGTCTTGTCTGTGACAAAATATCTCAAGAACGAAGACTAGGAGGTTGAATTTTATATTTAAGTTAGACACCCCCATGACGTGACACGACTTTTGAATCTCAAATCGACCTCCTCCTTTCTTTTCTCTTCTCCCTTTTTTTTTTTTTTTTTTTTTTTTTTTTTTCTATCCCCCCCCCATTTTTTTAATTTAACCCACACTTTTAAGAGAATATTAATAATAATAGTTTATGCTTGCTCATATTCCGGTGAAAATATATGACTTTCCTTTTGGGATTACAACTTGTTTTTGCAAGTTGTAACATTAAAAAAAAAAAAAAATGAAAAAGTTCGGACATAGGAATTATTATATGATAAAATTAATAATATATGCTAATAAAAAAAAAAAAAAAATTAAATTCGACCGCATGGGCTTTTCTCTAAATCCTAGAGCGGTCGGTCGGTTTATGCCCCTCTATATGACATGTCATTTGCACTTAGTCCTGTCAGGTGGTTGATTAATGGAAGGGCGTCCCTTGGCTGTCAAGTCGCCTCTCGCAATGTTCCCGTCATATTAATACATTTATTAGAAAATTTATTCTCTTATTGAATTAAACATTTTTTTTTTTTTTTTTATCATCAAATATTTGTCCCCGCTTTTATTTATCTTGTATGAAATATAAATAATTAATACTGCGAGCATGTAAATTTTTTTTTTTTTTGTTTTTTGGTAACGTATTTTTTTCAAATAGATTTAGGCCTATATCACATATGTATGAACATATGAGTTATCATTTTTTTACGAATTATAAAAAAATTAATTTTCAAAAGAGAAAATGGAAATTTATAATAAATATGATTCGTAATTTTCCTTTTTCTTTTTTTTTGTTATTTGGAATTTTGAATTTGTCATCACCCTCGGGCTTGGGGTAGTGGGTAGCGTGCTGGCCTTCTATACCGAACGTCGCGGGTTCGGACCCAGGCAGTCTGATGATTTTATTTAAGCCATTTGGATTCCAAATGGCTTAAATAGAAATGCCTGGACCCCTAATAGATATAATAAAATAATGAATATTGTCAAAGTTTTATATGGCCAGAGTTGCCGAAAAGACTGTGTGAATAATATTGGTTATTAGAGTTTAAATATTTTTAACTTCCAGTGATTACTTGTCAATTTGAGCTGAGATGCTCAAGGAAAATAAAATTATTAAATTTATTTATTTGGAGACTTACATTTGGCCATTCATGTACATTTTACGGTTTTGATCGTTAAAAAAAAAAAGGTAAAATTATATGAATTTTTTATAGGAAATACAAGTTTCAGTTACGGTTTCTGCCGAAACTAAGATTGAGGCCGAAATTCGGTTTCGGTTTTGGCTGAAAATCTTGTTTCGCTCGGACTCTAATAAAAATACATTAGAAATACATATAGCTACCTCAGCTCCTGAGTGATACACAATATATTTCAAATGTAATTTTATTTAAAGAAAAGATTAGATGATGTTTTTTGCATATATTAATTTTCAAGACTTGATAATGATCATTTAAAAGATCGAAACCGTAAAATGTACATGATTGGCCAAATTTAAGTCTCCAAATAAATAAATTTAATAATAATTTTGCCCTCGGGCTTGGTGTACTAGTGCGCCTAATTTGACTACCAAGGGTCGTGGGTTCGGATTCCAGGCAGTCGAATGATTTTATTAAATGGACCCTGTTACGCATTAGTGTGTCAAGCGCCAGCTACCGAGAAAATTAACATTAGTTTTTGTTTTCATTGGATTATATGTAATTTTTTTTGACAATTGTGCAAGTAACATTAAATATAAATTTTTTTATGACATATTTCATAAAAAAATACTTTTTTAATTATAAACAATATTCCGTGCTTAACTCAATTTTTAATTTTTTGGCGCTTGACACACTAATGCATAACAGGGTCCATATAGTGTAAGAGAAAGTAAAATGTATTTTAGTTAAAAAAAAAAAAATAACTTCATCATGTCGCATTATTATTTCACTTTGTAGGGTTTTATTTCTTTTATAATACCCCAGAAAACAAAACCTCAGTGTTTGTCTGTGTCAAATTATATCTTTGTATAGCACCAATGTGTTGCAATTTTATCTCTCGTTAATTAAAGTTCAGGTTTATTTTCTTTAAAGGCCTAAGTTGCATAAAACAAGGGTGTGTGTGAATTGTGTAACGTGATTTTAGTAAAAAAGGGAAGCTGTAAAAATAATTGAGAGAACGAAATGTATATTTTATCCTGTTTTTTAACTTGTAAAAGATTCATGTTTCAATAAAAAATGTTTCTTTAAATATTAAAGGCGGAAACAAAAGATTTCTCTCTCTGATATAGATAAATAATAAACATGTAAAGTAAAGGAACGAGGATTAATTCCGCCTGATCCGCAATAAGATTATAATGTTAAATAAAGAAATGAAAGAGATACCTTTTAAAAGTTAGGATACACACTAAATACTAAAATATTCTCCTTAACCAACTCTCAAGGTCCATTTCAGGGTGATGGGGGAGGGGGCAAAGCGGGCATTTGCTAACCCCCCCCTTTTGGTAGAAAATAATATAACAAGTTACGTATATATTTTTTTAATTAATATAAAATGATAAAAAGTGTGAAATATAATTATATTAAAATAGGCGTCATCGGAACTGGGGGGACAAGGGTACTCCCCCCTCCTGGAATTGTGGAGAAAATATTTTTCTATCAATAATTAGGGGGGGGGGAATCCAAAATTTTGGACTGTTTTTCAGTTTTTTGCTTATATCTCGTAAACTAAGCATATTTTGAATACCAAATCTCAATAGAAAGTTGTAGAGTATTAGATTTGCTAAAACCTGGCACATCAAACGAATTTGTAGGCCAAAAATTAACCGAGATAGGGCCGGTCAAAGTTAGACAAAATTTTACATTTTGAGAAAATTTGTCTAACTTTGACCGGCCGTATCTCGGTTAATATAGGGTCCTCTTATTCGTTTTATGTACCAAACTTTAGCAAACTTAATATTCTACAACTTTGCATTGGACTAGGTTGGATAAAATATGCTTAGTTTACGAAATATAAGCAAAAAACTGCAAAAAGTCCAAAATTTTTGAGGTTTTTGCACTCCCTCAAGTTAGTACAGGGTCCTCAAGGTCGAAATACATACAAACAAACTCACACTCTCTCTTTATAAATTAGTATATAAAATGGTGTAGATACAAATATATAAGGTATATATGTTTATACATATATTAAGGAGTACAGGAAGTAAAAAATCCCACAAAGTCGAAGTAACAAAATGCAATCGACAAATTTTGTGTGTTTTGTTTATTCAAGAGTCCTTAAAAACGTATATAAGGATTAAATGTAATCCGGAAGGATTCAATAATTTTTATTAAACGAATTAAATTAAAGATGTGAAAGGGTAGATAAGACGTCGACGTCCAGCTAATGCGTTCATTTCTTATGGACGAAAAAAAAAATGACTGAATATTTTCCCGCTATTCAAAAATTCTGCTGATCTTGTGAAATTGAAATTGCTCATGAATGGACGGTCTATTTTTTATGCAAGTGAAGTGTAATAATAATAATAATCATGCTGATCCTGAGGCCGCCGGGGTGGGTGCATTAATATTCAGTAAGGAAGACGAAGGCAGGGGGAGTTGAACACGCAAGACCCACACCTCGCTCGCACATCACACCGACATATAAATAAATAGACACGGAATTTGTATAAATCGGCTGATTTTTTTTTCTTCCATTTTAAGCATTCTATCAATTTGGAGCAGAGGCCAAGGCAATTTATTGAAGTTACGTTTCGTGTTCTTTTATAATAAATAGATAAATCAATTCTCGTGGAGATAATGTCTTTTACTATATCATCTGAATAATTTAGAAATAATAAAGACAAACAATGTTTGTGATTCAAATCTATAGTAAATTAAGAAAATACCTATATCATTTAGTTATGAAAGAAATTGAAGAAATACTTTTTCTAAGTTTACCAGTAAATTATTATAATTAATTTTTGAGTAGGGTTAGTACAATTTAAATTAAAAGTTTCTGGATTTCTCCATTGAGCAGATGCTAGTAGTTTTTACAATTTATTTATTAATAATTAATGTGCCAGGGACGTTTCGGTCGCATATAGGGCCATCATCAGGGTTATAATACAGTGGGTACAATTATATTATAGCTCTGATGATGGTCTACTACTAGCTGCTGCTCATTGGAGAA
Organism: Euborellia annulipes; assembly: GCA_023213315.1. Taxonomy (NCBI): domain Eukaryota; kingdom Metazoa; phylum Arthropoda; class Insecta; order Dermaptera; family Anisolabididae; genus Euborellia; species Euborellia annulipes. The sequence goes on along the minus strand of JAKCPI010025525.1, from coordinate 18,818 downwards.
ATCCCGAAACCTTTAATCACATATTATCAGCTATACACCTCCGTCAAATATTATTTAAAAAAGGAAAATATTATTTGAATGATAGATGGAAGTATTGTTGATATAAAATTTTAAAATAGAAAAAAAAATCTGGTCTAATGATTGCACTACACACAACCTGTTCTAATTGAAAGTTGTGTTCTGTGCCATTCACAACAGATTTTTATCTCGACATATATCTATTAGGGTCCGACCGAAACAAGATTTTCAGCCGAAACCGAAACCAAATATTCGGCCTCAACCTTAGTTTCGGCCGAAACCGTAACCGAAACTTGTATTTCCTATAAAAAATTTTTTTCATTTTACCTTTTTTTTTTTTTTTTGAATTTTTTTTCCCTCCCATGAAAATCATTTTACCTTTTTTTTAGGGAGACTAAATTTTTTTCTCCCTCAAGGTGCAAATCATTTGATTTTTTTTTTTTTTTTTTTGCATGCGAGTCTCATCCCATTTTTTCAGACTCTGGTTTCAGCCGGCTGAAAGTTTCGGCTACTTTTTGGTCGAAACCGAAACTAAGGCCGAAACCAGGATTTTTGGCCGAAACTGGCCGAAACCGTAACCGAATATTCGGTCGGTTCCTAATATCTATTTAGTTTCCGACAGAAAATTAAAATTCAATTTATATTTTGTTATCATCTTTCCCTATCTTTTTTCTATTAAGTACAAGAATGCTACAAACATTTTTGGGGAAAATATAAAAATACTCGTTAACGTTTTAAAAGGAACCTAAAAAAATAAATGATTTATGAAATCAATCAGATATTTTGAGAAAATTTAAGATATAATTTAAAAAATTTTATTTATTTTTTAAGAGAAGAGAAAAATTTTTAAAAATAAGTTCGACCCCTCCAAAAAGTCATTATGGTCGAAATTGAGATAAGACCGCGCCATCTTGTAGGGAAAAAGAAGATCTACCTCTTTAATTAAATCACAACATTATTAATTTTTTGTATAAAACAAGAAAAAAAGTAATTGCCATTGATTTTGTTTACAATTATGCGAATGAAATGCCCCCCCCCCCCTATATGGCGCTTGGTTCCTTCATGCAGGAAGGACAGAAATAAGAATGCTCTGGCAATTAATAAAGGGCACAAGTCAGCTAGACATTGACTCAAAGCTCGTGGTCTACAAATCAATCATTAGATCCAGAATCACATATGGCACTCCACTCTTCCTCAATAGTACCTGCGCAACAAACCTAAAACTACTTGCTGGAATCCAAAACAAGGCACTACGAATCATCCACTTCCCCCCCCCCCCCAATAAACAATGCAATCATTTGACAAGAGCTAGAGATCGGCGATTACATGGAACGGCTGAAAAAAAGCTACACTCGGCGACTCATCAGACATCCGAATCCAATAATGAGGGAAAGAGAGAACGCTCACATATTTTATATATGGTACATATATTATTTTATTAGAATTTTACTTGTTTAGTTATAAAATGAATGTTTTTTTTTTTTCTTTCAGATTTTAATTTAAACAACAGCAAAGTGTGGGCATTGTTTAAAAGACTATGTTAAAATAACTAAACAAAAATTCAAATTCTAAAACATATTTTCCCTAAGTGAAAAACAATGTGTAAAACTAAATAATGAATAAAATATTTCTAATTAATTAATTAACATCGTCCATAAGCCCTCCGAGTCAAATATTTCTAAATAACAACGAACTGGCAACAAACAAACCATAACAAAGCTCTGTCAATACCGTAAATAATTCTAAGATTCGGGGGGGGGGGGGGGGGGCTGAAGCCCCCGAGAAAATGATTACATTAGCTTATTAAATCCACTCACCAAACTAGTTGAAGATGAAGCATGGCAGAAAGATAACTGTGCTCGATCATAGAGAGACGAGAAGGATTTTTTCCCGCACAATCTGGAAAAAGAAAGAGAAGAATTAATGAATTATAAAAAAAAAAGTTATATATCTATAGATGTAAAAAAAAAAAAAAAATTATACTGTCGACGTTTCGAGCGCCCGTCACGCTAAAATTTCAACTTCCTAGCTCAATTCCTTCATATTCATCAAAATCTCGACATCGAATTTTTGACATGAATCCAATACTTTCTCTCTCTATATATTAACATATATATAGAGGTAAAAGAAAGTGTAATATTATAAAAAAGATTTACTCGTAACGTTTTTGAAGAGCGCGAATGGGGACGCAATCAGGGAGAGAGACAAAATCAAAAATAAAAATATATAATTAAGGTTATGGAGAAAGAAAAAACCAGCGAATGCTTTCCACGTTAAAATAATTTATTCGCAGATATTTCGGTAAGCCTTACGCAAACCATCCTCAGTGCTTCAAAATATATGATTGTGTAGAGTATTAGAAAGTACACGCGCCTGGTGGGTCACTGTGAGAAATTATCTTAAAGCATACAAAAATTCGATTGTGTCTAATGTATATAGATGCTATTTTTCTCTCAGTGACTTGCTTCATACGATTTTGTCCCCTCCATATATAGAATGGCTTCTCAAGCATTTTATGAGTTTATTAAACGCTCCACAATCATATAATTTGAAGCACTGAGGATGGTTTGCGTTAGGCTTACCGAAATATCTGCGAATAAATTATTTTAACGTGGAAAGCATTCGCTGGTTTTTTCTTTCTCCATAACCTTAATACTGTTGACCCAGCATACTTCGTTTCATTTAATAAAAATATATAAAACAAATAAATTATAATTTATTAAAAAAATTAAAAGAAATTTTATTGAAAAATATTTTTAAATGAATATTTGAAGGTTGAATTTGATGACGTTTCGGTCGCATCTGGTCGACCTTCGTCCGAACCGTAGTGAAGGCATCGAATTTTTGACATGAATTCACTACTTTCTCTATGCCCTTGGGGCTTGGCGTAGAGGTTAGCGTGCTAACCAAACATCGCGGGTTTGGACCCCAGGTAGTCCGATGATTTTATTTAAGCCATTTGGATACCAAATGGCTTAAATAAGAATGCCTGGACCCTAATATAGAAAAATTCATAAATAACGGTTATCGTCAAAGTCTTATATGGCCTAAGTTGCCGAAAAGACTGTGTGTGAATGAGAAAAAAGTGTGAATGTTTAAAAAAAAAAAAATACTTTCTCTATATTAACATATATTGAGGTAAGAGAAAGTAAAAAAAAATCTCTCCCGGAGTCAGGTCCATCCGTCGTTGCGAACTATTTACATCTATAATAAAAATAAATATTCAAGTATAAGAATCTTATTTTGTCTTGGCCTACGGGGTCGGAAAGTTGGCCCGTCTCACGGCCTCACGCTTGATGTATTAATAGGAAAGGAAAAAAAGCCTGGCAAAAGAAGGTAAGGAATAAATGCCAGCCTTAGTCAGAGTAACTCGTGGTCGTCATCCACAAGCCCTCTAGATAAATATTATTTTTATAAATTAATTATTATTTTTAATTAAAATGCATTCATAAAAATTTTTACTGGGTGTTGAAAATGCTTTTTACTATTATGGTATATGATGATATAATATCATAGGAGAGAGAGAGGGAGTGGAGGGGGTGAGGGGGAGCTATAAAAAGGACTGAAGAATATATGTAATAAGCTTGGAGTCATCTCTCGCCTCATATTCTTAACGAAAGGGGTGGCGACTCCCCCGGGTGGAGTAATAAATTTTAACTAATAATTAATAAACCTTTTAATGACACTTGATCTCCTTTTATTAAGATCATTTTCGGATATTATATTAGGTCACTAATTAATTTTTAACTAGTTTAGAACGACCGAAAAAAAAAATAGTTATTATAATTATTATTAAAGTAATTTATTTAAAACAAAAAGTGAAAGCTTTTTGTAAATAAACTGTACATTAAAAATCTGGTGTAACTGGTCGCACAGCACACAACTTTCTCTTACCTTTGGTAAAAGAAAGTTGTGTCATACCAGATTTTTTTAATTAATTATTTTTTTTTAATTTGTCCTTTCTGCTACTGAGGCTTAGGGGTTTCAACTAATTACATATCTTTTTATTTTTAATATACAAATAGCTATAGGGGACACAAGAGAATTTCTCGGGGTCACGCATCCAAGATTTCTCTGCGCCTGTTATCGCTTAACCCAATGATTGTGGAGGCTGTTGCTCTTCTCCGTTCCCAGGCCGCCCACGCCCCTATATTAGTTTACCATAATTAAGAAGATAAATTAAAAAATATAAAATTTAAGTGTGGAGTAAAAAGATGGAATTTATTTTATTTGAAAAAAAAAAATGTTTTTTTTTTAATTAAGTTGTTTTTCTCAATTCGGAGAATTTAATATTTTTATTCCCTTTTAATGGGTTCTGAGAAACGGTGACGTCAGAGCAATTGTTTGGCTCCCTGACGGCCTGGCCTTGGCCAGAAAGCAGGGACTATCTCTCTCTCACTCGCACTCACAGTCGCTTTCTTTAATTTGAATTAAGCTTACTTATTGGAGATTAAATGCAATCAGGGAGCTCACTGTCTTTAATGATAGAATCGCCAGAGTCAAATAATTTCTGAATAATGAAAAAATTATTTTATATACGTATATGAATAGGCCTATAAAGAAATTGGTGTAATAAGTAATAAAATTCAAGGCTGGTACATGTGATCATTTCATTGTTTTTTTTTATTAATCAAAGATAAATATTTTTTATTAGAATTTTAAAGCCTAGAATCATAAAAGTTTTTTTTTTTTTTTTAAACAGTGAAATAATCAAATGTGAAAGAGCAAAGATAGTTATAAACACTTGAAAATAATAATATTTAAGTAAATAAATATTTCTATAACTTTAGTAGATAGATAGATAGATAGGTGGTTAAATACTTTAATAAATGAAAGAAAAATAAACTAGTTTTCATTCAATAAATGGAATGAACAAGTGATTGGAAGTTTTTATTTATTTGATGACTCCAGGAATATTAAAAAATAGATTTGACAAGTATATCTATAAAATCCAATCATAAAGAGATTATAATAACAGGCCACGTACCGAGCAAAATAAGAATAAAACAATTTCCTAAGAGATTTTATTTACTAACCTAATCAAAAATTAACGGAAAAAACCCTCACTTTTATGTTTAATCAAATACACTTGAGATTTTAGCAGATGAAAAAAATGACACACAACACTTGCAAATCAGTTTAATTAAACCGAGTTTGAGCACTTGGTCATTATTATTTAATTGATAATGTAATGTAAGAGATTAATAATGTTTGATAATCGAATCATTTATAATAGAATAAATATAAAAAAAATAAAAATTTCTTTCTAATAGCTTACTAACCTCACTTGTCATTTTTTCATCACATTTAACATTAAAAGTTGATTTATATATTTATTATAAACGTAAAAACAAGTGAAAATAAATATTTTCCAAGGAATATAATAAATTCTACCTTTAAAAGTTGAAGCAGCAGCCAGACAGGCCCAGGTCAGGAAAATCACTTTGAATTCACAACACACACATAAAAATAAAACTATAACAAATGATTATATAACCAAATGAATAACACAAATAAATAAATACTATTTAAATAATAACGAAAAGTTAAAAAGAACACGGGACCGAGTGACAAATAGACAAGCGAGATGAGACCGGCGCGAATTGCTCGAGTTGCTAGGCAGCCTAGAGAGCGCTGCCATCGCCACCCCCCCACCCCCACACACACACACACATAGCCACTCTCTCTCACATTCATAGGCGCCGGAACTGGGGGGGGGAGGGGGCAAGGGTACATTCCCCCCTGGCATCCTATAGGGGGGGGCAGAGGGGGGGGGGCAAAATTTCTTCTTTTATTTCATTTATTTTTAAAAATGATATATTTTTGCTTTTGAAAAATAAAATCTTCTAAATTAAAAAAAAAATTAAAAGTGTAAGAAATTCATTTTTTCCAAAAATTTTTGATAAAACAACTAGCAAATTTTTTAAAATTTTAATTTTATTAAAATTGTGATTTTATTTAAAATTTTTAAAGTTTTATAATAGATTTGTTTTTGTTTTATACTATTTGAACATATTAAATTATTTTAATTTTCTAAAAAAAAATTTTTTTGCCCCACCCTGATTCAAATTCGTTCCGGCGCCCCTGCTCACATTCATGCATTCTGCATGGTTAAAAAAGTAATCAAACGTGATAACCAAATTTCAGGGGGAAATTTTTAATAAAATTAATTAAATTTAATTTATAGTATGAAGGATATCCAAAAAATTCCATAGTCCATATGAAAAAATTTTATTTCGATCTCCCAAAACTGGCTACATTTATGAGGGTATAATTAAAAAAAAAAGTAAAATATCTGGTGTGACTGGTGGCACAGCACACAACTTTCGATTACCGAAGGTAATCGAAAGTTGTGTGTGCTTGTCACACCAGATTTTTCGTGTCGACATATATTTAGTTTCCGCCTATATATTAGAATTCAAGGAGGGCTCGCTGGTGTAGTGAGCTAGGGTGTCAGCTTCTGCAAAGAAGATCCCTGTTCTAATCCTTGGCATGCGGGATTTTTCATTAAATAAAAATATTTAATGTAAACAAATCCTCAAGCAAGCCCTGGATTGGAATATAGGATCTTTCCACAATAGCCCTCAGGCAACTCTACGAGGAGAGGGAGTTGCTGTGACATCCCGTCCTGTGGAAGGGACGTAAAGAAGGTTCCCTCTCAGTGATGCATTCTTCGAAAGGAGTAGGCTACACGCCGGTGCTGAGGGAGTCCCTCCTCAAACTAGGACATCCTCCCTAGCATAGAAGAGGTTGGATATAAGGAGCCGGTTGGAACCAGAAATAAGGATTAGTTCACTAGCTAGAGACGAGAGCAGGAGGAGGAGTTAGAGACAGGAAATGATGTAACTTCACGGGGTGCCGGTAGATGGCTACGGCCAGAGGCCGGTTGGGTTTGAGGTGTGTGTCTCCGTACACGTAAGCACCTCGGGTAAATAAACGGGGATCCCGATAAGAATTTCAAAAATAAAAAAAAAAAAAAATAAATAAATAAATTAGAATTCAAGATAAATACAATTTATAAACATGGGAAAATATTTATATTTTTACTTTCTCTTACCTATGTATATATGTAATATATATATAGAGAGAAAGTATTGGATTCATGTCAAAAATTCGATGTCGAGATTTTGATGGATCTTCACGTTTTGAGGTCCCCTGAATCCAAAAAAGTGGTTTTCGCGACATGGTCTGTCTGTGTGTGGGGTGGGTGGGTGGGTGGGTGGGTGGGTGTGTGTCAAATTTTAAGCATGAAGGAATTGAGCTATGAGGCTGAAATTTTATATTTAAGTTAAACACCCCCGGGACCGGAAAAATAAGCTTTTAATCAAAATCGGCCAAAGAGTACTAGTACTTTACTGATGTACTTTTTCAGTTTTTTTTCGATTTTCTCAAAATTCGCTCTAACGATTTTGATTAAAATTCAAAAATCAATTATTTTTTAGATGCTCTTTCAAATGTATATTCTCGTTTTGCCCACAAATTGTTTGAAGCACACTTTACTCTTGTGCTTCATAGGAAAGATAGGAGAAATGGTTGCCATGGTAACAAAATATAAATATTTTCCCATACTTATAAATTTTACATCTGAATTCAAATATTCCCTACTGCCGGGAACTAAATACATGTCGACACAAAAAATCTGGTGTGACAAGCACAGTGCACAACTTTCGATTACCGAAGGTAAGAGAAAGTTGTGTGCTGTGCGCCAGTCACACCAGATTTTTACTTTCTCTTATCCATGTATATATGTAATATATATAGAGAGAGAAAGTATTGGATTGATGTCAAAAATTAGACGTCGAGATTTAGATGGATATACACGTTTTGAGGTCCCTGAATCCAAAAAAATGATTTTTTCAACATTGTCAGTCTGTATGCCTGTGTTCAATTTTAAGCATGAAGGACTTGAGGTACGAGGTTGGAATTTTATATTTAAGTTAGACACCCCCCTGGACCGTGTAAATAAGCTTTTAATCAAAAAAGGCCAAAGAGTACTAGTACTTTACTGATGTACTTTTTCAGTTTTTTTTTCGATTTTCTCGAAATTCGCTTCGACGATTTTGATTAAAATTCAAAAATCAATTATTTTTTAGATGCTCTTTAAAATATATATTTTCATTTTGCTATTGAAATCTTCTGAAGACCACTTTACTCTTGTGCTTCATAGGAAAGATAGGCGAGAGGAGGTTGCCATGGTAACAAAATTTAAATCTTTTCCCATGTTTATAAATTTTACCTCTTGAATTCTATCTAATACGTTAATAATGGTGAGGGGGTGGCTGTTTCATTGATAAAGCAGGATGACAGTCAGGAATCAAATTAAACAAAAAATTTTTAGACAATCTTTGTTTAATTTTTACTTTCTCTTACCCTATGTATAGAGTGATAAAGTATTGTTTATATGGACCGTTTATTTTGAAAGTGGTGTAAGTCCATTTTCTATTGTTTCGAGAAAATGAAAGGTAAACATATCTGTTTATTAACAAATCTATTTACCGACCAATTTTCAATTGTACAAAACATGGGAGTTTTTTAAGAAATTTACCACTAGCTATTTATACATAGAAAATTTATATCAATTTAAGCATATTATTATTTTTTTTTTTTTTTTTTTTAATGGACTTACACCACTTTCAAAATAAACGGTTCATATAATGCGAGAATGCCATTAAATATATGCAGTTTCAAATTATGCATTACACATTCTTAAAGCTTGATTTTATATTGATTTTATATTGTTTAAAAAAATACACCCTAGTGTATTATAAAGACTATCAATTGTCCTGAGGAAGGACGCGATTTGCGTTTGAAACATCGGCGATTGTAATAAAAAATGAGATAAAGATTGACTTAAAATTTTTTTTCTAATTTGATTCCTGACATTAGTCTATAACGAAATTAGGTTTCCTTTTTTTTTTTGGCTTGTTCCTTTTACAGCATCTTAAGGTAGGAATTAAAACATTAGACGTTAAGCAGCCAGCCTAACAATAGTAGCTATTAGTAAATAATAATGGCTGTCTGTGATCTTGTCCAAGATTTAGCAATTGAGGGGAGGTAATTAGCGAAAGCCGATTGGCACGGGTCGAGAGGGTCGAAGGGTGTGGGTGGGGCTCAACAGAGAGCAAAAGCGCCGCCCAGAGACGAGACGCCTCTGTCGTGGTATTGATCTTGGGACGAAGCTTGGGGGGGAGGGGGAGGGTCTCCACCCTAAAGAAACTAACAAAAACCAAGGCCCACGTCCACCGTGAGAACTTTGCAAAACAGAGAGAGAGAGAGAGAGAGAAAGGAAAGATCAACAAAAGGGGTTGCCAATTTCAAGGGACAAATCAAAATAAAGACGAACGATTTTATTGTAGAGAAGAAAGGAGAATAATTTTTTAGACAAAAGAATAAAATTCCAATTTTTTTTTTTTTAATTTGCAGTAAGAAAAGATGCAATTCTAAAGGTGTTTTTATAAAGCAATCAATTGAAAAAAAAAAAATAAAAATAAGAGAAAGTAAAAACACTGTCTAATTTTTCTCGGGTGTAATACATCAGCAATGAATAAAAACCTCCTTTTAATGTAGAAAGTGGCTGTGTAGAATTGAATAAAGGATCGAAGAGGAAAGCAGCCAGGTAGGAGCCTCTATTAAATTAAACTCCTTTTTTCGCAAAACGTTTCGGCCGATTTAATCATGCCATCTTCAGTTGCATTGGAGTTTTTTAGTAAATAGAGTTGTCATCAGTCTGTTCATAAGCTTATTAATTTTACAATATCCTATATGTATAAATAACAATGTAAATAATGATGAGAGTCTTTACGAAGAGAATTTTATGTTATTTATACACATAGGCTATTGTAAAATTAATAAGCTTATGAACAGACTGTTAACAACTCTATTTACTAAAAAAACTCCAATGCAACTGAAGATAGCATGATTAAATCGGCCGAAACGTTTTGCGAAAAAGAAGTTTAATTTAATAGAGGCTCCCTGCCTGGCTGCTTTCCTCTTCAATCCTTTATTAAAAATTTCATTCCTTTGTGATAGCCTTGCACTGTAGGTATTTGTTATCGGAAATAAGAAAAATTATAGTCTGAAGGCATAGGAGATCAGGAAAATACTGGCCTTAGCTCAGGTAGGTCGTCTCTTGTTATTTAGATTTCTATAGAATTAAATGTTTATTTATGTTCAGGTAATGGATATGGAGAAAATATTTAGTAGTTTATTTATGTGCCCTCGGGCCTTGGTGAAGTGGTTAACGGCCTGGCCTTGTGTACTAAGGGTTGCGGGTTTGCATCCCGTCTCATGCACAATTTAGTTCAATTGGACTGGTTACTGCTTAGTTGCCGAAAAAGATCTTAATGAAATAACAAAAAAAAAGTGTTTTTATGTGGCTTTTAATAAGTTTATTGCTGCTTTCTTTTTTTTTAATAAAAAAAAAAAAAACACTCACACTTTTTCCTCATTCACACTCACATTCACACAGTCTTTTCGGCAACTTAGGCCATATAAGACTTTTAACGATACTCGTATGTTTAAATATACCTATTAGGGGTCTAGGCATTTCTATTTAAGCCATTTGGTATCTAATGCCCAGTTGCACCAACATATCTCAAGTCTCAAGATCGTCTTACATCTTACATTTGAACTTAGAGTGTTGCACCAACATTTAATACGAACTTAAGTCCTGATTTTGAGCTTACATCTCAAGTAGTCAAATTTGGCGACTTAAGTCCCTCTCAGCCTGAATTCGTAACCTAAAAGGAGAATTGTGACATTTTATCTATTCAACTATCTATATAATCCCTTAGAATATATATGTTTTTTTTTTAATTAATCAATCTTATTGTTATTATTTAAAAAAAAAAATTATATTTTCATACTGCCTGTCATGAATTTTTAAAAAATTTACCAGGTATATTTATATTATATATAAAAAATTCGAAATAAAATTTGTTGAAGCATAGACGGTGTGTAAAAGTTTAAACTGTTTTTAATCGCTATAAATTGGTTTTTACTTCAAGATATTAATAGAAAACGTGAATATTGGTGTGGATGGAGCTGATCGGAGGTGAAGATTTTGATGTTTGCATAATGTTATAATTGACAGAGAAGGTTTTGAACATAACCTCGTATTTTCAAAATATATCTGTCAAAATTCAATATGATTTTAAATAAATATATTAAATATATTTTTACTGTTAAATTTATTAATATATTAAATTAAAATATTAGCCTAATTAAATTATTAATTTGTTTATTAATTAAATAAACCCATTATTAAAAATATAATATATTATATTAAATATTTTAAATAGATATTAAAAATAATAGATTTAAAAGTTGATTGAATTGAAGTGGCAGAAAAACGTCAAACAAAAAGTAAGTAAATTTATTTATTTTAAATTAAAAAAAAATACTGTAGATTAACTTACAATTTGTTTGTGTTTTTTTGTACCATTTCATTCAATAGTTTGTCTAGAAAAATATATTATGAAAATTTTTCTCTTTTTTTATTCCCCAATGAGGGAGGACCTAGAAATACTTCACTTATTAAAATTTGTTAATATTTTTTTGTTGACAGAATTTGATAAAACAGATTAAGCTGATTATTTATTTATTTATTTTTATTTTGGTCAGATTTTGGTTGGCAAATATGTTTTTTGTTGTCCTGCAGTGCCGCCTAGTGGCTAATTTGTAACAAAAATGCGAGGTTGCCAGATGTTGTTTTTTCTTAAAGGCAGCTTGGGTAAGATCATTTGAAGATTCATTGGTGCAACGTTTTAAATCTCAAGCTGAGACTTGAGTTCAAGACGGACTTGACCAAGTCAAGATCTGAGACTAGTTGGTGCAACTGGGCATAAATGCCTTAAATAAAATCATCCGAGAGCCTAGGGTCCGAACCCGCGACGCGTCGCGACGTTCGGTATACAAGGTTAGCACGCTAAACCCTACACCAAGCTAATAAAGGATTTTTGGTAGGATGTATTTTTATAAATGTGTTTTTTTTTAACAGTATAGTATTCCATTACTAAAATGCAAACTATTCTGAATATATTAGCCTTCAGAAAACTTTTGCCCATTTTCGTCGCCAGCTCTTGGACTAGAAAACTATAGTAAAAATCTGGTGTGACTGGCGCACAGCACACAACTTTCTCTTACCTTCGGTAATCGAATGTTGTGTACTGTGCTTGTCACACCAGATTTTTTGTGTCGACATGTATTTAGTTCCCGACAGTACGGTACATTCGATTTTCAAGATGTAAATTTTTTTTTTTTTTTTCTTCATTCATACTCACACTCACACACACATTCACACAGTCTTTTCGGCATCTCAGGCCATATAAGACATTTACGATAACCGTTATTTATGAATTTATATATATTAGGGTCCAGGCGATGTAAAATTTATAAGTATGACAAAATATTTATATTTTGTTACCATGGCAACCATTTCTCCTATCTTTCCTATGAAGAACAAGAGTAAAGTGGTCTTCAGAAGATTTCAATCACAAAATGAGAATATACATTTTAAAGAGAATCTAAAAAATAATTGATTTTTGAATTTAAAAAAAAATCGTTGGAGCAAATTTTGAGAAAATCGAAAAAAACTGAAAAAGTGCATCAGTAAAGTACTAGTACTCTTTGGTCGATTTTGTTCAAAAGCTTCGTGTCACGTCCCATGGGGGTGCCTAACTTAAATATAAAATTTCAACTTCCTAGCTCTTTTCGTTCTTGAGATATTTTGTTCACAGACACACAGACAGACAGACCATGTCGCGAAAACCACTTTTTTGGATTCAGGGGACCTCAAAACGTGAAGATCCATCAAAATCTCGACATCGAATTTTTGACATGAATCCAATACTTTCTCTCTCTATATATATTAACATATATATAGAGGTAAGAGAAAGTAAAAATAGACAAAAATAAAATAGAAGCGATTTTTTGTATGCATGTAACCTAATAATAATTAAATTATAGAATGTATAGTTTTTTGTCAAACGAGAAATTTATAAACGGGATGGCCCTTGGACAATAGTCATAAATAAATAAAAAAAAAAAAAAAAAGATTTTATTACAAGCAAAATTAGTTCTCTTAAGGTTGTTCGGATAGTACATCGTAAGTCATAATAGAATCTAAATTTTTTTTAAATAAAATTAAAAATTTGAATGCCAAAATTCCTTATTATAATTTAGTCGTGACCTATCATAGTTTATAATTGGATTAAGTTAATAATTTAATTACCAAAAATAATAAATGAATGACTTTCGACTTGAGCAGTATTTCACGTAATATAGAACTGGCAACATTGCATTCATCAACTATCTATTTTAAATCTTAAACGCCTTAAATTTTATTTTATTTAATATATTACAATGTTTAATGCAAATCAGTTTAAACACAATGGACGATTTGCGAGAAAAAATATTGTAAAATTGAAAAAAAAAAAATGTATCTGACATAGAGATAAGACACTTATGTTATGCGACGTTGCCAGGCTGGTCTGACTCTCGAGAATTCATTATTTTTAAATATTAGCGACTGTCATTTTGGAGAATTTTTTTGACTTTCTTGTTAAAATATCTTTAAAAGCGGTCGGCAGAAACTTTTGATTTTATTTTTAACATATTCCTCGGAAGTGAATTAATAAAATGTAAGTTTTTTTGTTTTTGTATCTATTGCACAGATGCCTATATAATTCGATATGTGTGAATTTCGTCGTTATTCCCCATAGGCTACATGTTAAATTTCAATTTTTTAAAAATTAATTACACGATAACCCTGTGTCAGATCTGCTTCAAAATTTTATTTTATACGTATTTGATAGTGATTAATAACATATTAAAAAATTAGCTTTTAATCAAGGAAAGTGCTTTAATGTCCGAACAACCTTAATGAAAAAAAATACTTAAATTATTATTTATTAAATATTATTTTATGTTGGTCATTAATTCCATCTCATTTAAATTTAAAGGACTCTGGGTAAATCTAATTACTATTTAATTAACATCTGAATTCGGGATGTAAAATACTGTAGTATTAAATGATTCCTCTTTTATGATCTAATTTGCGTTTTTCCAGATTAATATAATCTCGACTTCTAATAAGTATTCATGATAGTCATCATTCCACAATGGCTTCAATTAGCCATAATTAATTTAATCGTTCATATTTTATGACTCTCAAAATTTTTTTTTTTTTTTTTTTTTTGAATTATTCAATTAAAGATATAACCTCCCGTGTTCTAAATTGAATTTTTCCTTTTTTATGGTATGTGTAGTTTAAACAATTTAAAAATCTGGTGTGACTAGTCGCAAAGCACACAAATTTCTCTTACTTCGGTAATCGAATGTTGTGTTCTGTGCTTGTCACACCAGATTTTTTGTGTCGACATATATTTAATTTCCACCAACATAATAAAATTCAAGATGTAAAATTTATAAATATGGGAAAATATTTATATTTTGTTACCATGGCAACCATTTCTCCTATCTTTCCTATAAAGTACAAAAGTAAAGTGGTCTTCAGAAGATTTCAACGACAAAATGAGAATATACATTTTAAAAGAGCATCTAAAAAATAATTGATTTTTGAATTTTAATCAAAATCTTTGGAGCGAATTTTGAGAAAATAAAAAAAAAAAGCTGAAAAAGTGCATCATTAAAGTATTAAGTACTAGTAGTCCTCGGGGTTGGTGTAGTTGGTAGCTGGCCTGCCTTGTATACCAAGGATCGCGGGTTTGGATCCCAGATAGTCCTATGATTTTTTTAAAGCCATTTGGATACAGTGGCGGATCCAGAGGTGTTTCTCGGGGGGGGGGGGTAATCTGGAGTGACTGGTCGCACAGCACACATTTTTTTCTTAATTTCGGTAATTTAAAGGCCCATTCTGTACTTGTTTGCCAGAATATAAATACAAATCAAATTTTTAAGTATTAATTTTTAAAATTTTACATTAAAAATACATTTTTTTTTTTTCGAAAAAAGTATTTTTTTTTCAAATCTCAGGGGCGGGTAATTACCCCCTTTTGCCCCCCCCCCCTTGTATCCGCTCTTGATTGGATACCAAATGTCTTAAATAAGAATGCCTGGATCCCCAATAGATATATATACGTGTCAGGGGGTGCCTAACTTAAATATAAAATTTCAAGCTTGTTGCTAAGTCCTTCATGCTTAAAATTGAACACACACACACACATACAGACAGACAATGTTGCTAAAATCATTTTTTTTTTATTCAGGGGACCTCAAAACGTGTATATCCATCAAAATCTCGACATCGAATTTTTGACATGAATCCAATACTTTCTCTCTATATATATATATACATATATATAGGTAAGAGAAAGTAAAAAGACGAACATCCTTTAAATTTCGTTTTAATGAATTACAACAACAAGGAATTTCATTTAATACAACACTTAAGAGTGTTAGAAAAAAATAAGTAAGATTTAAGAGATACTTGGCTGCATAAGATAGAGGAAGTTTCTAAGCTAGCAGATGATAAGAAGGCTGATTTAAAGGTAGTCTTAATGTAGCTTTCCTGTTATAATTTATTGTCATTTAGGTAAACCAAAAGCGAAGTTGGCACGCTTTAGTAATGGCTTAAGAGGAAGCCTATTTTTTAAGGACCTGTGAATTCTGAGAAAAATTCAAACTAATGACAAATCTTATAACTTTCTTAGGGAAACTGAAAAAGAAGGGATTAATTAATAAAGCAAGAGATCTTAAAATGTTCCATGAACTACATTTATGTTCTGGAAATTCACAAAATAAAATTACTCCCTGGAGTAACATCAATTTGACAAAAGGCTTAAAGAATGTGATGTTGTGAGCTAACTGATTAACGCTTTAAAACACGGGAGAGTTTGAGTAGCTCAACGTGATGAAATGTTACAAGATAGTCAATTAATTCTGTCGACGTTTAGCTCAATCATTCCTATCTTCTTCATGAAGTAGTTTAAGTAACTTTTACTTATTTTTAATAATTTCAAGAAAGAAACTTTTATAAATATATTAATTTAATTAATTTTTAATTATAATAAAAATGTAGAAAATAGAAAATAAAAGGTCGAGCAGCTATGATAATTTCTTTATTTGAGAACCCACAGCGACGTTTCGGTCGACTATGCGACCATCTTCATGGCTACAATGGAGTTTATAAAAACATAACATCAAGTGGTTGTATAAACGAAATAAATTTATTTTTTATGTCTTGAAAAAATTTATTTCGTTTATACAACCACTTGATGTTATGTTTTTATAAACTCCATTGTAGCCATGAAGATGGTCGCATAGTCGACCGAAACGTCGCTGTGGGTTCTCAAATAAAGAAATTATCATAGCTGCTCGACCTTTTATTTTCTATTTTCTACTACATATTGATTCAGCTATTCGCCTCGCTAACATATAATAAAAATATATAAAAATAATTTATTTTTTACTAAATTCCAAATCTAGTATTTGAGTAAATATTATTAAAAAAAAAAAAATTATTTAATATCATTTTCAAGAAAAGGAGACGATGAGCCGAGGGGACAAAGCAGTCCAGTCATTTTCTCCATTAGTGTGTTTCTTCTTATCTGTTTTTACTTTCTCTTACCCTATATATGAAATAAATAGAGAGAGAAAGTATTGCGATCATGCCAAAAATTCATGTCGAGATTTGTTGGTGATAGCTCCAAGCGTCTGCCCTCAAACACAAAAACTGGCTTTCTCGCGTTAATAACATGCAAAATTATAGAACAATTTTGTTGTAACTTGCAATTTAGATAGAGTTTATAAACCCTTGAATTAAAAAAAAAATTTGATGGTGATGGCACCAAGCGTTTGTCTGTTTTTGACACTCAAGCCCATTCTGAAAACTTCAATAGCCTGACATGTGAATAAATTTTACCGTAAGCTAGCGCCATCGCCTATCTTGACGGTGATTTGGGCAACTAATAAATAATTCCCTCCTAATCTGCATTAATATTTTTATTTTTTATAAAAAATATCAGAGCAGGAAGAAAGAATAAATAGAACATACCGATTAAAGGAGGAATTATCCATCCGGAGTCGAGTTTATAACAACAAACACAAATAATAAAATTCACGAATCGCGTTTTAGAAACGAGCATCGAGAGCTCAAGCTAAAGGCAATACGCACACATGCCAAATCAAAACGTCACTTGCATCATCTCGTAAAGATGATACATAATGATAAAAAATTTTAAAACTAAAATTATTTATTTAAATTCATTAAATCGATTCGTAGAGTAATCCCTTTACTTCTATTTTTTTTTTTTTTAATAAAAAATGAATGACCTTCTTTTCATTAAAACTAGGCCAAGTTCAAATTTTATTAGGTAATAAAAAAATAAAATTTAGTCTCTTTCATTTTATTTATGGCTTTGTCACTTATTGCTTTCTTTTGTTTGTTATATGCCAGAGTGGATTTAATTTGTTGCTTTTTTGACCACAAGTTACTCGAGAAAAGACTGCGTCTTTGGTCTTTTCGAATTTATTTTAGGGACTTTTAAAGTGAGATTATTTTGATTTGAGGCTTCTAGAGGTTACACTTCTCTCTCATTCTCTTGCCTCCATTCCGAGATGCAGTAGAGCTTGGCATTGCTTAACATTAATAATCTCTTTTGCTTTTCTGATGAAGGAAATAGAAAAATAAAAATATACCCTTGAAATATTAATTTAATTTATAAACAAAATTGTTTTATTCATTATTCTGAACAACTTTTGTTTAAAAGAAATTTCCCAATTTGAACATTTAACATAACATCTTAAGAGACAAATATTTTCAGGTTGCTTAGTAGCTTGGCAGACACAGACGCCTGGGCGCCAATCTATTTTGGGCGATGATGCAACTCTCGATTGTCGTCTTTTATGATCTAGTTGACCTTGACTAGTTCGCTTGCACCCAATCTCCTTTCTCTTTCACTCTCTTTATAATTGAAGACATGAGTGCAAAGCTAGATAATAACCAAATGTAAAGTTTTGAGAAAAACTAGAAAAACTTTTTACATTACATTAAATTCGTATTATTTGAATAAAATGTGAAAGTATTAATGAATGTGCATTTACATATCGATTTTCGAGGTTGAAATTTTATATTTAAGCTAGACACCCCCCCCCCCAAGGAGGGAAAATGAGCTTTTAAACGACATCGACCAGAGTCGATCCCTAGGCTAGGGCGGATCCAGAGGTGTTTCTCGGGGGGGGGGGGAGGGGTAATCTCAAAAAAAAAAATTTTTTCGCGGAACCAAAGTTTCCCGGACACAAAAATTTTTGCCGCCCGCGGAACCAAAATGTTTTTCATGTGCCGCCCGCGGAACATACCCTCTTTCGTGGAACCGGGTTCTTTTGCCGGAACCAAAAATTTTTTCCCATCCATAAAAATACCTTTGTTTTTTTAGAGACGCAAAATTTTTTACTCCCGCGGAACCAAAATTTTTTCCATGTGCTGCCCGCGGAGCATTCCCTCTTTCCCTGAACCGAAATTTTTTCTCCGTCCGTTTAAATTTGATTTGTATTTAATACAAATCGAATTTTTAAATATTGGTTTTTAAAATTTTACATTAAAAATAAATTTTTTTACAAAAAAAGTATTTTTTTTTTTAATCTCGGGGGGGGGGGGTAATTACCACTTTTACCCCCTCTTGTATCCGCCCTTGTCCCTAGCCGAAACGTCAACAGAATTTATAATATTTTATAATTTAAAAATTTTTTCCTGAAAATTTTAGTTTCCAAAACGTTAATATAGAAATATTATTGTTTATATAAAATTTAGCTAATACTTTTTTTCCAATAAAATCAGGTAT
>JAKCPI010025524.1:0-85145 GCA_023213315.1 Euborellia annulipes | reverse complement strand
AATTCTGAACGGTTCGCCTCCCAGATCATTCCATTATCACAAAAAACAAAAGATTGCAATGGTAAAGCCCTCAAATTTAAGCGTTTAAATCGTGACAAAATACTAATGTAGATTAGCAAAAAGTTCACTTCAAACGATTTTTCAAGAAAGATTTCACTGATATACTTTTAAAAAATAGTTGATTTATGAATTTTAATTCACAAATCTTTGGAGGAAATTTTGAGAAATTCGAAAAAAAACTGAAAAAAAAAAAAAACATCAGTAAAATACTAGTTTTTTATTAATTTTGTTCAAAAAGCTTCGCGTCTCGACCCAGGGCCAGGTGCTTAACAATTTTTTCGATTTTCTCAAGTTCTCTCCAAATATTTTGATTAAAAAATTCATAAATCTAACTTCTTTTAGATGCTCTTTAAAGTATCATCAGGTAATTTTTTTCTTGGAAATCGTTTGAAACACACTTTTGATAATCTTCATTTAGCATTTCGGCACAGTTTTTAAACGCTTAATAACTTTTTACCATTGGAATGTCGCTACGATAGAAAAAAAACAATAAATTATATTGAAAACGAATATACAGTAAATAATAAAGCGCCTACGAGCTTGGTGCGTCCTAACTTCTTATACCGAACGTCGCGAGTTCGGACCCCAGACAGTCCGATTTATTTAAGCCACTTTGGATACCGAATCATTATATATTATAAATAATTAACGGTTATCGTCAAAGTCTTAAATGGCCTAAGTTGCCGAAAAGACTGTGTGAATGGGCTGTGTGAGTGTGAATGAGAAGAAAGTGTGAGCGTTTGTTAAAAAAAAAAAAATAATAATAATAATAATAAAGCAGAAAAAGTTCAGAATAAATAGATTATGACGACTATTAACTGAATTTTGAAAATTTGAAAATCTCGTCAATTTTCTCTCGAATTTTTGGCAAAAATTTGGAATGAAATTTTTTCTTTCCAAAAAAACGTTTTCGGACGTCTAACAGTCCAATAATGACTACAAAAAAATTAATTAAATATTATATTTATATATACACTAGGGCAGCGTTTTCCAAACTAGGAGAGGCGCGGCTCCCTAAGGGAGGCGCGGACTAGTCTAAAGGGAGGCGCGAAAATATTGGCCACCAAGATCAATTTTCCAAATGATTGCTAGTTTTATAAATAAAATAATAAAATTTAGAAGATTCTGAGACGCAGGTTTTCCTTAATTAAAAACTCGATGAGCCGCAGTGGCACCATCAATAGAGACGTTGCCACTACGGCTCAACGAGTTTTTAATTAAAATAATAAATATGAATAAATAAAAAATATTTTTATATAAATTTATATTTTTAGTATTAAAAATTTTGTTTTTGTATTATTTTATTAAAAGGATGGGGGGGAGCGTCATACGATTAAATATTTTTAAGGGAGGCGTTGTAACATAGTTTGGAAACCACTCGCCTAAAGTAAGACCTCATTCTAGAAAATTATCCTAGGTGTAAAACCCAAAGGCGATCGCATTAATTATTTTATTTATTAAGATTGAATTTCAAATGGCTTAAATAAGAATGCCTGGACCCCAACATAGATATATTTTTAATAACGGTTATCGTAAAAAGTCTTATAGGCCTGGTTTAAGTTGCCGAAAAGGCTGTGTGAATGTGGGTGTGAATGAGAAAAAGTGTGTGTTAAAAAAAAAAAAAAAAAAAGATTGGATTAGGGGTTAAAAAATTAAAAAAATGTTTTTTTTAATTTATTTTAGCTAAATTGAAGCCAAATAAATAGAAAACATTCAAAAAATAGCGTTGATTATTATTTTATTATATTAAGGGTTTATTAATAAAATAATAAAATTAAGGGTGATAGAGTGTTGATTATTTAAGAAAGCCCTATGAATATTCTAAATCACTTGTTCACATTTTTTTCCAGATCTAAATATAGTTAGATTAGAGTATAATGTATTTTTTAACTTTTAATAAAAAGGGAATTGTTATTTTCATCTATTTTATTTCTATACAAAGAGAGAGAGAGAGAGAGACAAGTCTCGTTCAGTCGAGTGTGTGGCCTGGCGGAGGACGCCTAGCTGCTTGCTCTCTTTTTAAGTTGTGTTTAAAGTGAATCAAAGTGAATAATTAATATAGTGTAACCCACCCTGACCACACCGTCAGCCAACACACCCTCTTAAGAGTCTTATTAAAGGTATTTATTATGCATTTTATCGTTGTAAAAAAAAATGATAGAAACAAATAATTTGTCTGCGAAAAACGATTCTGTTGATTTTGTATTTCACTAAGGGTAGAGGGTGATAAGCTGTTGAAACGGGGAGGGGAGTGTAGGTGTCAATGAAAAAAAATTAGTTTTTTTATTTATTTTTTTATTTTATTTTTTTTTAAACACTCACACTTTTTTTTCTCATTCACACTCCCATTCGCACACCCATGCACACTCTCTTTTCGTCAACTCAGGCCATATAAGACTTTACACGATAACCGTTATTAATTAATAATATTATACATATTGGGGGTCCGGGCATTTCTATTTAAGCCATTTGGTATCCATTTCGGACTGCCAGGGGTCCGAACCCGCGACGTTCGGTAAAGAAGGTAGGCACGCTACCAACTACACCAAGCCTGAGGGCATTTTTAAAATCTTTTCTCAAATCGCCATTATTTACCATTAAATTATTTCTATATGGCCTATATTTTTGTTAATCAAATTCCCTTAATATACACAGGGGTGGATTAAGGGTTGAAAATTAATATAAAATAATTTCAAAATAAAATAAAAATTAAAATAATTATTTACGGTATAAATGTATTCAAATTATTTTGAGAGTAATTTCGCGTTGAAGGCTCACATTTCCTTGAAGGAGGGGGGTATGAATGCATTAACCAGGGGGTTAATGCCCCATCCCCTTAACGAATAAAGATATTAATGTTTTTTAATACTTTTACTAAAAAATAAGTGCATTTCGTTTGAGTTAAAATGTATATTCAATATTTAGCATATAATATAGTAGGATAGAAACATTTTAATGTCATTCTAAAATTTCTTATTACTGGGGCGGAATTAATTTTTTGAAGATTTCGAAACTCTCATAAACAGATATAAAAAAAAAATCTGGTGTGACTGGCCACAGCACTACAACTTTCTCTTACCTTCGGTAATCGAAAGTTGTGTTCTGTGCTTGTCACACCAGATTTTTGTGTCGAAATATATTTAGTTTCCCCAATATATTAGAATTTAAGATGTCAAATTTATAAACATGGGAAAATATTTATATTTTGTTACCATGGCAACCATTTCTCCTTATCTTTCCTATGAAATACAAAGAGTAAGTGTGCTTCAAACAATTTTGAGGGCAAAACGAGAATATACATTTGAAAGAGCATCTAAAAAAATAATTGATTTTTGAATTTTAATCAAAATCGTTAGAGCGAATTTTGAGAAAATCGAAAAAAACTGAAAAGTACATCACTAAAGCACTAGTACTCTTTGGCCGATTTTGATTAAAAGCTTATTTTTCCGGTCCCGGGAGGTGTTTAACTTAAATATAAAATTTCAACCTCCCAGCTCAATTCCTTCATGCTTAAATTGAACACACACACACACACACACACACACACCCACCCACACACCCACCCACCCACACACACACACACACAGACAGACCATGTCGCGAAAACCACTTTTTTGGATTCAGGGGACCTCAAAACGTGAAGATCCATCAAAATCTCGACATCGAATTTTTGACATGAAACCAATACTTTCTCTCTATATATATATTACATAAACTAGGTAAGAGAAAGTAAAAAAAACAGATAAACAGATATAAATAACACTGGGTAACTTATGAACCCATCGAATCCCTTGCAGAATTTTGTAGGGATTTTTTTCATTAGGTAGAAAAGTAAGATATGATTAGTCCACTAGAATTTTACTGGGGTGAGTTCATCTTTTTGTATATAGAACTAATCTCAATTCGGATTTGAATTTTAACTTTCTCTTACCTATATGTATAAGTTAATATACATATATATAGAGAGAAAGTATTGGATTCATGTCAAAAATTCGATGTCGAGATTTTGATGGTTATACACGTTTTGAGGTCCCCTGAATCCAAAAAATGGTTTTCGTGACATGTTCTGTCTGTCTGTCTGTTTGGGTTCAATTTAAAGCATGAAGGAATTGAGCTAGGAGGTTGAAATTTTAAAAGACCAGTTCTTTCTCCAAAAGCTGTGAATGATAAAGCCGAAAGGGCTGTAATGCTAATAGAAAACTTTCATAATAATCGTTGAGGGATACCAAAATCCATTCCTTCTAGGTTGTGAGCAAGAGCAGAAAGGGGGCATTTTTATCCCGACTGTAAAAAAGAAAAGGAAATATCGACAAAATTTATTACTCTTTAGTACTTTTAAGTAAATATTGGTATTTAATTTCTTGTTTTATTATTTTCTAATCAAATTATTTCAACAAAATTAAATAATTGCATATTAAAAAATCTGGTGTGACTGGCGCACAGCACACAACTTTCTCTTACCTTCGGTAATCGAAAGTTGTGTACTGTGCTTGTCACACCAGATTTTTCGTGTCGAAATATATTTAGTTCCCGACAGTAAGGAACATATGAATTCAGATGTAAAATTTATAAGTATGGGAAAATATTTATATTTTGTTACCATGGCAACCATTTCTCCTATCTTCCCTATGAAATACAAGAGTAAAGTGGTCTTCAGAAGATTCCAATCGCAAAATGAGAATATACATTTTAAATAGCATCTAAAAAATAATTGATTTTTGAATTAAAAAAAAATCGTTGGAGCAAATTTTGAGAAAATCGAAAAAAACTGAAAAAGTACATCAGTAAAGTATTAGTAATCTTTGGCCGATTTTGATTAAAAGCTTATTTTTCCGGTCCCGGGGGTGTTTAACTTAAATATAAAATTTCAACCTCGTAGCTCAATTCCTTCATGCTTAAAATTGAACACACACACCCCACCCACCCACAGACAGACCATGTCGCGAAAACCACTTTTTTGGATTCAGGGGACCTCAAAACGTGAAGATCCATCAAAATCTCGACATCGAATTTTTGACATGAATCCAATACTTTCTCTCTATATATATATTACATATATACATAGGTAAGAGAAAGTAAAATAGGAAGTCGCCGCGGGCGCGCGCCAATACTCTCTCACCTAACTGGGCATGTTTCAAGGGGGTAGGGGTAGCTAATGAACTTTCAATGATATAAAATTTATTTTGCGAGTGTTTTTTAATAGAATCAACTAAATTATATATAACCTATCCTTGAAAAAAAAAAATTTCGAAATTTTTTCACAGGGGGGTCGGAGGGGGCTAAATGAACTCCGATTGACATAAAATTTGATTTGTGGTTATTTTTTAATATAATATACAAAATGATAACGTATACGCAAAAAAAAAATTTCAAAATCCCACCCGACGGTCGGGGCGGGTAAATGAACTCCGAATGGGGTCAAATTTCATTTACGAGTGTTTTATAATATAAGTGAAAAAATTAGAGGGTATAACTAAAAAAAAAAATAAAAATCGAAAAATAAGGGACACCCTAATATACACGGGTAGATAGAAAATTGACTTCGGCTCCTTTTTTTACTATCTTCAATTTAAATGAGAATATACATTTTGAAGATTCAAATGCGAAAATAGCATAAAAAAATCTTCTCCGACGGGGGTTGATTGGGAATTTCACATTCGGTTTTGAAAAGATTTAATCATCTTTCAAGTGTTTGTGGATGGATATACCGTATATATAGACCACGTATGGTTTTGAAGACATTTTCATTATAAGATCTTTCCTTTCTACAGGGAGGTTCCCTCGACTCCGTGATTGTATTTATATAATTAAAATGATTTGTGAAATCTATGATTTATGACGTCACAAATGTTTGTTGGATCGATGTATAGCTATGATAAATTTCCTCTAAAATAATATTGGTATTGTGATTAATAAATATTAAAAAAAAAATTCCATTATTTTAATTTTATTAAATTAAAGAAGATAGAAATAGATAAAAAAAATTTAAAATCACTTACCTGGGTTTGCAATTGTAACAATTCGGCGGTTTTCGTGGACGTTGGAGGCGACTCGCCCCCATAGGCGTAGGCGTAAGGCCCCCCGCCGCCCGATTCCGGTAAACCTTGCATGATCGTGAAAACCTCTTCGGCCCTTTTGAAGGACCCTCCGGGTTTAGAGGACCTTCAGTTTTGAAGATCCTCCACTCATTCAGTTCCAAGAAACATAATTAGAACCTGGTACGACGGTGACAACTCCTCCATTCTCCCCCTTAACGCCTGCGCCCCAAACGGACTTGCGCCCTATGTGTTTGAAACCAAGGCCTTGTAAAATCGATCCTCTCACTCTTGTGTATCTCTTTCTTGTCACGATGCTTAGTATGTAAATGAAATAGCGAGTGTAATTACCCTTTTGAAACAAAAGTTTAAGGGCTCTTCTCCTAATTTTTTTTTTTTTTTTTTTTAATTAAAATTAAATTTCTGATAAGAACATATACCTAAATTGATCAAAATTAACTGAGATAAATGATAACGAAAAATTTAATATTATTTTTCTTGCCGTCAAATTTAATCTGATTCTTAATTGAAATTTTAATAAATTGAAAATGCTCTTTTATCTAAAGGAAGATTTTTTTAAATTTGATTAATGTCTTTTTCGGCATTTGAGGCTTTTTAGCCCCGCCCCTATTTATTCAATTGATTGGTAGCCAAGCTTTTTCTTCTAGGGCGGGATGCTAACCCTCGACCTCTAGCTCCAGAAGCTAATGTTTTACCGCTCAAGGGCAATAAAGGAGATATTTATTAAATTTTATCTCGATTAATTGCTAAGATCTCCCGCCGGGCTCTGCTCGCCTGGAGAGGGCAGCTTTGTGCTCTATCACTTTTGTATCCATGTTGCATAACTTCAAGGCGTTCTTTATTAGTAGCGTGTTGATAGGAGTAACTTGCAGATATTTATAAGGAAGACAAATAAGGGAGGTTGCAGCCAGGTGTAAATAAAAATAGTTAGTGTCCTATTCTTCACCGCTTGTATTATTAATTACTAATTAAAATAATCCAATGTAGCTAATTTGCGAGATGAGTTTGTTTTTATGACTGGGCAAAATTGCGTCCCCTGGACACGAATCTAAGGGCGCAATTTTTGCAAAATTAATTTAATTTTCTGTCGATGATGTTTTGTTTGGTTGTTGCGGTCTTCAGCGAATAGAATAGAGAAATCAAATCAAATTCTTGTTTAAATACACCCGGCTGCAAAAGCTTCCTTCAAGGGCGGATTTAGGCATTTGCCTCCTCTAGGCAGTGGACTCTTGCCTCCCCCCCCCCCCTTCAACCACCCCAACACTGAGAAACACCCTATTACACTAGTGGGCGTCTCTCAACCTTGAAGTTATATAAAACCTTTACTACATATTTACTACATATTTACAACATATAAAATTTTTTTCATATCTAATTTAGAATTTTACAAAGTTCTTTTATTTTCCCTAACTAAATATTATTTTGGGTGTTTTTTAAATTTTTCTCAAACCAAGTTGGTTCAATCTTTGTGTTAAGAAAGATATAAGATGCAATAACATTTTGTGTTAGTGTGTACTTATTGTCTCCATTCGCTTTATCAATTTTTATTTGCTAATATTCTTTAGAGACCAAACAATTATTTGAGATAATCTCCTTCTTCTAATCATCTCTTCTTTGGTCCAGCTCTCCTTGTTTTATGTATTTAATAAAAACAATCTATATATTTTTATAAGAATCAAAGGAAAACTACAACTAATTCATTGGCTATTCATTGGTTAGTTTGATCCTTTGTCTATTAACAAAAACCCCTCTAGGTACTAAATAATATTATTTATAGAGGTAAGATAAAGTAAAAAGATAAATTCAAAAAAATGGATAAAAGTTTACTAATAAGTTTATTTTTATTCACATAACTTAATATTTAAAAATATACATAATAAAAAGCTTTTAAAATAATAATAATGAAAATTATTTGGATGAGATAAAGTTTTTATATTCTTCAACAAAATAATCTTCTATCTTTAGAGATGCTGTTGAGAGTAAAAATTGACTTAAATAAGTTGGCGGAAGACAGGGAATCTTCTTATTTGCTAATAACGCAAATGGAATTGTAGATTCTTTCACATATTTCGTTTCTATAAAGAAATGGGTTACTCCGGCCAAGTTGCTGTTTGTATAAGGAGGCCTGAAAAAAATATAATTATAATAAGATAAACAGTTTATTATTTTTAAAAGAAATTATGCGGAGAGATCTTTCTTTCAAGTTCATCCACAATAGTTTTTTTTTCTCTCTATTTTTTAGGAATTTAAAATTTGAGCGTTTTCTTTTTTGCATTTTTTTTTTCACAACCACATCGACATAAACATTTTTTAATTATAGAATGAACCGGAGAATAAAACCAGCCGTTAGTGGACGCCTCTCAGATCAATTTAATTTGTAAATATTTCAAAACGTTCGCTCGTGCTGACATTAGTCCCCCGCTTCTCTGAATTTCTAAGAAAATATTTTTAACATATTGGTTGACACGGGCCCTCCAAAAAATCATTTTTTTTGTACTGATGATGACTAGGCGTGATGCCGGTCGAAATATTTACAAATTAAATTGATGTGAGAGGCGTCCACTAACGGCTGGTTTTATTCTCCGGTTCATTCTATATGTATATGATCCAGCAAAAGTCCTAATTGTAATTTTTTAATTATATTCTAATTTGCTTTATGGGTAATTTTTCACATTTTACTTTCTCTTACCTAAATATTTACGTAAATATAGGGAGAAAGAAAGTATTAGATGCATGTAAAAAAATTCTCGAGATTTTGATGGATATATTTTGAGGTCCTCTGAGTTCAAAAAAGTGAGTTTGGCAAATGTCTGTGTTTGTGTTCAAAATAAAGCAAGAAGGAAATAAGCTATGAAATTGAAATTTTCCATTTAAGTTATGCATCCCCTGAGGCGTGAAAATAAGCTTTTAAAAATAATAAAAAAATTAAATAATAAAAGAGAGCATAGAGTACTAGTACTTTAACGTGTTCAGTTTTTTTCAATATTCGCTTAATTACAGAAAAGTAAACGAAAGTTTTTTGCTGTCCGATCAGTTTGTAACTTTTATTTACGGAATAACTTACTGTGCAGTGATGATTTCTCCACCTCCGGCCATAATCAGTCTGTTGAATGATTCAACCCTTAATGGCGCAGTTTGTACAATGGCTCGCATTCCACTAAAGGCTCCTCGTTCTTTTGTTTCCGCCAACTGAGTTCGCCAACGATAAGCGGCTCGAGCTACCGTAAGTTGATTGCCGTCTAATTTCTCTGTTTCTTTGCTTTTGGGATTCCCCCATTCATATGGTTCTTCGTCCACAAACTCATTGGCTTCTTGACAGGCTGTTAAATAAGAGGGATGTAATAGCCATTTTCCACTTGCGATTGTAGCCATAGTACGTTCTGTTCGGTTTACAGTGGGAGTCACTAAGTGACTGATTGTGATATCGAATGTGGAGGATTCACTCAATGTCCCGTTAAGTTTAGTAATGATATTCGCATTCGACTAGAAAATAAAATAAATTTCATTATAAAAACATATAATTAAAAAATAAACAAAAAATATCATGTGCAAAATTAGTACTTTATTTAAGAAATTGATTATTTAATTTTAAGAAGAAAATGCTGCAAATTATAAAACGTCTAATGAAGCTTATATCTACATGAAGTGATATATTGATTATATTTCTTTATTATTCCATTCAATTTAATTACTAAACTGCAGTGGCACAACCAGGGGAGTTTTTTAGGGTTCTAACTCCCCCTCCCCCCAACAGGAGAGAGAAAAAAATAGAAATTGATTTATTCATACGTACTGTACATTTTTTTCGGCATCAAAGACCATTTAGACCCCATGCCTATTTATTTTAAATGATTTGTAATCAAATTAAATAAATATATCTCGCTTGAGACGGGAAGCGAACCCGGGACCCAGGCGCGAGAAGCTAGTGTCTTCTCTCTGAGCCACGGGTCAAGGGCTAGTGTTGAAAAGTACTTCAATTAGAAAAAATAACAGCCTGTCTTTTTATTGTATTTGAAAATTCATAATATGTTTTATATACAATACTTACTAAAAATTTTATAAAAAATAAAAAGTTTATTTGCTTTTATTAAAATAAAGTTTTCACAATAGTTTCTGCCACTTGTGCTATGGGTGGGTCACCGTTTCGCATCCCGTTTCATGATACAAAAATCTTCTATCTATATATAATAGTTGCGGTGTGTCCGTCTGTCCGTCTGTCCGTCCGTCTGTCACGCTCTGTTTGACCAACTTCCCGTTGGAATTTTGAAACGAAATTTTGCAGTCTTATAAAGGACTTTATGGAGAGTCCCGGAAAAATACTCGGGTTCCGAAATTCCTATAACTTTTTGAGTTATTAATTGCTAAAGTTACGATTTCTCCCATAGGAAATGTATAGAGAAATATTTAAGTATTCTTTGCAGTTGTGTATTCTTTGAATGTAAACAAATCCTCAAGCAGGCACAGGACTGGAATACTTAGTTGTTAGTAATAATAATTTTCTTTTCATAATTAAGAAAAGGCGAGGGTCCGCCGCAGGCGGGCCCGAGCCAGCTGATGGGGGGTCCAGGGGGGCGTAGCCCCCGCTCTAGACGCCAGCCCGTTTCTCATAATTAAGAAAGGCGAGGGTCCGCCGCAGGCGGGCCCGAGCCAGCTGGCGGGGGTCCAGGGGGGCGTAGCCCCCTGTCTAGACGCCAGCCCGTTTCTCATAAGAAAAGGCGAGGGTCCGCCGCAGGCGGGCCCGAGCCAGCTGGTGGGGATCCAGGGGGGCGAAGCCCCCCTGGCTAGACGCGGAGCCCGCCGAAGGCGGGCGGCGCGGCTAGTATATTTTAATTGACTACCAATCAATAGAAATAAACAGACGGGATCTAAATGGCCTGAAATGTCGAAAAAGACCAATTAAAAAAAAAAAAGAAAAAAGCTTTCGCAAAAATAAATCAATAAATTTGGTTGTTGATTGCTGCAGTTGAGTATTTTGACTATTTATTGTAAATCTAATCCACTCAAACGATTTTACTATACAGATATGAGTAGGATGGCAGCCGGGAAAGAAATCAGACAAAAATTTTATCAATCTTTATCCAATTTTATTGCCGACGTTTCGGACGCAAATCGCGCCCTTCCTCAGAACAATCGATGGTTAATTGAATACAGAAGAGCGTATCAGAGGAAGGGCGCGATTTGCGTTCGAAACGTCGGCAATCGAAATAAAATAGGGTAAAGATTGATTAAATTTTTGTCTGATTTCTTTCCTGGCTGCCATTCTAATCATATCTGTTAGGAATACCAGAACCTAACTTGGGACAAGCAAACTTTATTTATTTTTTGATGTTTCTTTAATTGTGAAATAATCACATCATGGATTTTTAAAACTACAAACGTTGTCAAGAAAAATGATGTTATAAAAATAAATAAAATCTTTAATATCTTTTAAGTTTGCTGGTGGCTGGTATATTCTTCATTTCATTTGGCAATTTACTTAAAATTCGCAGCATCTCCTTGTTAAGTTATACGTTATTGTGCAATACATACCTTCTCACCTGCGATATAAAATTTATATTGTTGAACATTAGCGTTAGAAATTGAAATTCGTTCAGAACTTCGATTCTAAAAATTAAATTAATATAAATTAATTTAATGTATTTATATAAATTGATAGAAAATATAATAAGAGAAATAAATACCCGAATTTTGAGGAAAAGATCATTTGAAGTGGGATCTTGCCAAGCTATTGGAACTTGAGGCTCACTTTCTGGCAAATGCATTGAATCTGACGCTTCTCTGGTAGTCAGGAATTCTTCTTCTAATTCTGATCGTTTCAGTTTACGGCTCTCTCTCCTTGAGTTTTCATTGTCAACGTTTGGTGTTGTCAATATATCATTGAGATGTGCTAATTGACTAAAAAAAATTAAGATTAAGAATAAAGTGGATTTGTTCAAAATATAATTCTAATTAAAATTTTTTATGGCTGTAGAGATTCAATCAGGATGTACTTAGGAAGGTCGTTGGAGTCAGAAAGATTTTATTTAATTTTTTATTCGCCTTGGTTTCGGTCGCCAATTACGACTGGCAAATATTGTTAAATATACACGATCCAGGGCCGGAACAAGGAGATTTTTTAGGGGGGCAAAATTTAATTTGCCGCCCCCTCCTTAAAATTTTCTATACAAAATTCATATCATTTTACCTTTTTTTAGTAAATCTTTCTTAAATTGCTGCCCCCCTGATATCTGCCGCCCGGGGCACACGCACCCAATGCCCCCCCCCCCTAGATCCGACCCTGACACGATCTTAGGTATTTTTATAACTACTAGCCGCGCCGCCCGCATACTCACAACCTTATAAAATATATCTATGACTAGTTAAGTCAGAACCGTGGTATATTGAATACCTATATATTCAAATATATAGGCCTATATCTCTCGAAAATAAATATTTAACTGATCGATTTTTAAAGCAGAGGATGGAAATGATTTATTAGGGAAAATAATTTTTTATTTTCTTGGTTTTTTTATATTAAAAAAAACAAACAAGGATCTGTGATTTAACATTTTAATTTACCAAATAGCTTAAATAAGAATGCCTGGACCCCGAATAAATATACAGTGTAATAATAAATAACGGTTATCGTCAAAGTATTAAATGGCCTCAATTGCCGAAAAGACTGTGTGAATGTGTGTGTGTGAGAGTGAGTGGGAAAAAAGTGTGAAAAAGATAAACTTACTTGAAAACTTCCTGCGATTGTGTTGATAATCCAGGTTGTTGAGCCATATTATTTTTACTTGGCGGTTGTTCTTCTGCTTGATGATCTTCATACCTGTTTTCTTCTTCTTCTTCTTCTTCTTCATTTTGAGTTTGTCTATTTGCGATTTTATTATGCGATTGGTTTCTAGATACCTTTAAAAAAATCGTTAATTTATTTCTTGTAATTTGTAAATTAGCAAGAAAGCTGGAGAAAGTTATCCTCCCTCACCTCATGCTCCACTCCATCATCATTGCGGTCTTCCCATTCAGGACCAAACTTTGACCAAATTTTTCTTTTTATTTCTGATATTGGCTAAAAAAATAAGAAAAAAAAAAACAAATTAAATACCTTTCCAGAAAAAATGAAATTAACCTTTGAAGTTGTCTTTTCACTTTCGTAGAAGATATAGAGTTTTTTTTTATACTTATAAAAGAAAATCGGGGTAAATTCAAATTTCTTTTTATAGAATCCTTGTTTTATTGGTTATTTTTGCTTTCTCTTATAAGCTTTTCAACAAAGTCTGTCAAAAAGTACTAGTGCTTTAAAGCAAATACTGATGTACTTATTCAGTTTTTTTAGATTTTATCAAAATTCGCTCCAACGATTTTGTTTAAAATTCATAAATCAAATATTTTTTAGATGCTCTTTTAAAATGTATATTCTCATTTTGCCCTTGAAACCTTATGAAGCACACTTTTATCTTGTTCTTCATAGGGAAGATAGGAGAAATGGTTGCCATGGTAACAGAATATAAATCTTTTTACTTTTTAGATTAAAATTTATATAAATTAACTATTTTTTAGATGTTCTTTAAAAAGTATATCAGTAAAATTTTTCGTAAAAATTGTTTGAAGTACACTTTACTGATGTATTTCATATTTTTCAAATTCACTTTCCGGCTCTTCCTTCCATAGAGCCAATGTTAAATACCTATGGGGATTTGCATGTTTCGATTCAAAAGGGGGTCGGTCCCCTTTGGAACTTTTTACACATTAATTTTTTCCAATTCTTATGAAATTTTATATTTATTCAGGATTCTCTATATAAATTATCCAAATATGAGATTAAAATTTTGAAAAATAACTATAGTTTTTTTTGAAGCTGTCAATATTTAAAAACACAGAGACTATGGAAATTTTGAATCAATTGACTTTTTTACTTATGAAATGCAAGTGGTCAAGATTGAAACTACTATGAGAAACTAAATATATCTCGACACAAAAAATCTGCTGTGATTAGCACGGTGCAGAACTTTCTCTTACCGAGGAATAAGAGAAAGTTGTGTGCTGTGCGCCAGACTAACCAGATTTTTCAAGTTCAAATTGTTTATGCGCAATAGCAAGTACGAATACATCTTAAATAAAATAATGCTGTTAGTTCACAAGAGATAAAAATTTAATCAACTTACAGTACTTTGTCGACGTTTATTTGGAGGAGTTTTATGCTTATCAGGCTCTAAATCTTTTGGGAAGTTTGGAATTCGTTCAATATATTCTTTAAATCGTTTTCTAGTCCCCGGGCTTGGATCTGAATAAAGGACTTGGCCATATGGCGTGTCAGGTGTCTTTAGTGTTCTTGGTGTCGTCGCTCGGAGCCCACTCGATTTGCCTTCTGTAGGTGAATTAAATTTTGCATAATCATCCGGGTGCAGAAATTTGGCTAATGATTTTAATCGGGGAATATTTATAGGAGATTCTTCTTCGGAATCATAGATATTCTAAATCAAAATAAAAAAGAAATTAGATGCATTTAATAAGAAAACCAAAAGGTTTCTGATATTATTAATATAAAAAAAACACACCTTTCTTTGATATTTAGGTGAATTAATAGTTTCCTTATCACTGTCAAAGCTCATCCTTTTAAGGCTCTCATTGTTCTTCACTCGACTTAGATGTTTGTTTATAATTGAAGCACTTGCTATTTTCTCAGACATTTGTTCCTTGGGTGATGAAGGGGGGAAGGAGTTTCATCCCCTTCATCTGCATCATTCTGATTTGAAGGTGGAGACGACTGAGGTGAAACATTTTTTAATAAACTCGGCGAGGGTGGATTTGATGGCTCTGGTGAATGAGTTGTGATTTCTTTCGGATTCGAACTTGATTCATTTTGATTATTATTTATACTTCTTGAAGTATTTGGAGTTGCAGAAGTTGATATCGAAGGAGTTGAAGATCGAAATGAAGTTCGGGTCTTTTCTAATTCCGATTCTAAAATTGTTTATTAAATATTTTGATATAAATTTTGAAAATGAATTTAAATATGTTAACTCACCGTTGAAATTTTCAAACGTAAAAAGTGATTCTGACATTTTTTTATTATTCTTGGCACAAGACAAAAGCCATTTATATGTCACTACAGGAATGCCCCATTTAATAGCAGCCTTATATTTTTGAGACTCTTGATCTTTGGAGATTAGTTGAGTAGCTCTTTTTATGTTTTTTTTTGGGACATCATTTCTAGCAAATTGTTCAGTTGTACTTAAAAGGAGAAGAAATAATGAAATTAGTAGAGAGAAATTTTGTTTTTGTTTAAAAAATAAATGTGCTTTGAGGATGACTTCAAGAAATCGTTCATCTTAAAAATAAACAAAATTATTTTATTTAGAAATTGCTATACATTCATTCAATCACTAATTTTCGGGTGGGTTTAAAAAAAATTCCGGGCGGGAAATAAAAAAAAAAAAAATAGGCCAAAAAAAATCGGCCCGTGCAGGGCTCTAGTTCCATATATACGCGGTTCTGGAATTGGTTTTGAAGGGAGTGGAACTAGAATATTTTTAAATTAAAAAAATAAATAAATATCAGGAATGAAAGTTGGAAGAAAAATGCAGCCAGAATTTTTTCTTTAAAAATATATTTCAACAGCTGACGTTTCGGCTTTGGTCAAAGCCATCCTCGGAGCTGCTGTTGGTCTTCATATACATATATTTTGCATTGTATCCGGTATTAAAATTAATTTAGGATATAACATCAGGGAAAAAAGTTTTCAGTTCAAGATCAACTTTTCCTTCTTCTATTACCAATACAATATATTTATTTTTTTGTGCCTAATGTGATAATTGACTCAGGGCAATTTCATCTAATGACCAACAGCAGCTCCGAGGATGGCTTTGACCAAAGCCGAAACGTCAGCAAGCCGGGGACTGTTGAAATATATTTTTAAAGAAAAAATTCTGGCTGCATTTTTCTTCCAACTTTCATTCCTGATACAAATTCCACCAGCCATAAAATACCCTTATACTAAATAAATAAACTCAAAATATAGAATAAAATCTTACTGGGCTCCAAGGAACGTTGCGAGATCCATTATAAATTGTCTTTCTTTCCCAGTAAACGCAGTGAGTGCCACAACACAATCTTCCAATGGCTTATCCTCGGATATATTTATTGGTTTATGGTAATATTGAATTTCCATAATTCGTTGGTTATCAAAACAATCATCCTGAAAATTAAAAATAAAGCTTTTTGATTACTACAGTATCAACTTCAGCAATACATCGAAGAGTAGCAAAACTAAGTCTAATAAACGATATTTATTTTGATTTATGATGAAATATTAAATAAAATTTCTCTGAATATGTGGCATTGAAGATCCATTCTGAGCTGCGATCCACACGTTGCACTCTAAACAATTGCACGGCTTATTCTTAAAGCGCATGGCAAAATTATTTCAGAAATGATTAAATCAAGAGTCATTCACTTTTAAGAAACTAAAGTGCTTTGTTAAATTTTCTAAATAAATTATATTCATTGATTTCTTAATATCAAAAGAGGGAAATTCCCATCAGAAAGATTACAGAATTTGGTATTAACGTGTCAATAATAATAAATTATATTAATCAATAGTAAACAGTGCTTACCACCCAATAAAAATTGACAATTTTCTTGACTTTTGCGGTGACTTCAACATTTTCTAAAGGTAAAATTGCATAGTCTATAATCCCTTTATAACCTGATTTTAATATCGTCCCTCCGCATTGAGAAATTAATCCTACAAGTTCATTTACATATTCTGATTCTAATCCAATTAAAACGAAACTGAGTCCTTGAAAAAGATTCGCCAATTCAAGTTCTGAAGTGTCAGTCATATTTTCTGTACAATTTAATGTTCTTTTTGGATCAAATTTTTTTGGTACTACGGGAGTTTTCTGTTCCAGGTTGGCGCATTTGCTGATGGATTGCTCCTCGGAAGAATTTTTTTGCAAATTTTTTCCATAAATTTCAAATAAATCTGGTTCATCACTATCTAAAAATAAATAAATGATTAACAATGAGATATAACGGAGATCTAATTTTTTTTATGCTACTTACTAGTTTTATCATTTATATTTTCTAATTCAAAAAGTTTTCTATGAGCTCTTGGATTTACTGAACTCGAGGGTTCTTGAAGATCTTCTCTTGAATTTTGACTTTGTAAAATTTTATGTCCCTGTTGATCAACAAAAATATAGAAATATCATAAAGTTCTGAAGTGTCAGTCATATTACGTTTTGAATGAACAAGAAATGGAGGTGTGATTAATAATTGTTGTTGTCATACTTCCAGAGAAGATGATTACTAGAGGGAGATTCTAATAAAGCAACAGATGTTATGCAAATCGTCACCTGGATGGGAGCTTATGACGATTTGCATAACATCTGTTGCTTATACTGAGGATGATTCGTTCTCACTTGGATCGAAATATTTAACAAACAAATAAACGGATATTACACAAAGTTATTTAATTTTTGGCCGACACTCCTTAGAAAAATCTAATTTCTTCAGGCTTTCTACAATCAATTCGATTCTAATAAACCCTTAATTATTTAAATAATACATATACATAAAAAATTGTTCTTTAAGGCAGGTTTACACGTTATAATAAATCTTAACGATGTGATTGATATTGCTTCAATAAAAGAAGATGGAGTATTGATTACACGCTATGATAAATCGTAACAATTTGCCGATTTATTGTCAAATTACGTTGTCGACAGCTATCGACTTCAATGCAATGGCAAATGCAAACCGAGGAAAATCGTTACGATTTGCAGAAATTGCTGCCGACCGGTATCAATCATCCAATTCCAATAAATTTCTACAATGTCCTGGTTACACCCGATAAATCGAAACAATTCGATCGTAACGATGTGATTCAATAAAAGAAGATGGAGTATTGATTACACGCTTCGATAAATCGTAACGATTTATCGATTGATTGTCATATTACGTTGTCCACAGTTATCGACTTCAATGTAATTGCAAATGCAAACTGAGGGAAATCGTTACGATTTGCAGAAATTGCTGCCGACCGGCATCAATCATCCAATTCCAATAAATTGCTACAATGTCCTGTTTACACCCGATAAATCGAAACAATTCGATCGTAACTATGTAATTGACAAATTTATTGCTTCAATAAGAGAAGATGGAGTAATGTTTTCACGCAACCATAAATCGTAACGATTTATCGATTTATTGTCATATTACGTTGTCGACACCAATCACCCAATTCCAATATATCAGTTCAGTTGCGATCCTGTTTACACGCTTCGATAAATCGTAACAATTAGATCGTTAATTTGCTACGATTTATCATAGCGTGTAAACGGATCTTAAAAGTCGTTTTAAAGGAAAATACTAGAAAATTACCAAAAGGACAAATTGAAAGTTGACGGAAGGCCTTAAGCTTGAAAAATGAAAATTTGAATATATACAGGGCGTCTACCAAACGACTCCTTATTTTAAAATTAAATATCTCGAAAACAAACCTTTTGTTTAATTCTTCTATTGAACTTTGTTTTTGAGTGAGTTAATTTTAAAATCAAAGATATTAGACGTTAAGTGTGTTTGTGGATAAACCTTTTTATAAAACAAGAAAGAAAATATTCATTACTCATACCTTTTTACTTAAAGGAGAAGCCTCACAAGAATTAAAGTTTTTCGGTTGAAATTTTCCAGAAGGCACGTTAAAAGAGGAGAAAACATTGAAAGGTTCCTCTACTGCTGGATGTTTTAACCTGATACTTTCTGATAGCCATTGAACGGTCACAATATGTTGCCGATTGGAGAAATCCTTTAAAGTTTTCTCTTCTGATTTACTCATTCTTTCTACATCAACTATCACGTGTGTAACCGAATCTGAGAGTTCATTAAATCTTGTTGCTCCACCGTGATTTAAAATTTTACGTATTCTTTCTGTATGTTCACTTGTGAAACCAAGTAAAAAAACCTAAAATCGAGATAATTTATCTTTAGACAAAATAAGAATAAAAAAAAAGCTTAAGCATATTAATTGAATTAAAATAAAAACTTACTTTACAACCATCTAAAAATGGTCCAATTTTTTTGACTTCTCTTAAATTTATATTGCTTAATTCTTCTTTAACGTTTACTAAAAAAAATAATTTCAATTATTTTTTTATATCTTTGGGATAAAAAGAATTTCAGAGTTAATTGTTTTGGTAGAAATAAATAGAATAATTCAAAAGTATTCCTTTCTCTCTTAAGAAGTGAATCCACAAATGGATAGGCCTATATTATTTTGAAAGTCTCTAAACAGGCAGCGTGTATTTTTTTGTACCTTTTTCTTTGTTTTTGGTGGAAGAAATTACATTATTTGAAGGCAAACTTCGTGGAGTCATAGTCTCTGTAGAGTTAAATTGATTGGACTCATTTACAATATTTATAACATTATCTGATTCTACTATGGTAGAAATTGAAAAGTTTGGCTCCGCATGAGCTGAAAAAAAAATTTATTATTAAAATAAACAAAATTAATTTAGGCTAAAATAATAAATATAATTTTTAGTTACAGCGAGACAACATATGTTTTTTCGACTTCTGATATTTCATTTTTCTTTTAATGTGAAAAATTTTTAATAAAAACTTTCGTGATTTAAACTTAGGAGATTTTCAATAGAATTTTATAAAATGATTGAATTAATCATTTGTTTATAGTAACAATGTATATACTTAATCTTTTGACAAACATTGAGGATCTTATCTTTCGATTGTAAGATATTAAGATAGTGTTATAGATTTGATATATATATATATATATATATATATATATTAGGGAGGTCCTTAGCAGGGGTGTTTTCCAATTTCTTTGCTCCCAGGATCTCAAATGCTTTCCAAATTAATAATAAAAAAATTCCCTGAAAATTTGAGCTTTTAATATTAACTCTAAGATAGTCCGCTTTCCAACCTAAGTTTCTTATGGAAATAACATGGGAAATATTTCTTTCTTCAGAATTTTTTAACTCGGGGACAGATAAATTTAAAATGATGAGTGTTACATGTTTTTATAAAGAATTCGACGCCCTACAAAAATGTAATATATTTCAAAACACAAGAGTTAAT
Organism: Euborellia annulipes; assembly: GCA_023213315.1. Lineage (NCBI taxonomy): Eukaryota > Metazoa > Arthropoda > Insecta > Dermaptera > Anisolabididae > Euborellia > Euborellia annulipes. The sequence continues at coordinate 64,944 of JAKCPI010025524.1, read as the reverse complement.
TTTATGAATATGCTTCATAATATTGATAATTATATGAATATCAAACTTTGAGCGCGAATAACTTATAAACTAATAGACTTAGCTAAAATCGTAATAGACCTTTTTTTGTAGAGCGTCGAATTCTCTATAAAATATTGTGAGACTCATCATTTGAAATTTATCTGTCCCTGAGTTAAAATATTCTGAAGAACGAAAGAAATATTTCCCATGTTATTTCCATAAGAAACTTAGGTTGGAATGTGGACTATCTTAGAGTTAATATTAAGAGCTCAAATTTTGAGGGAATTTTTTTTATTAATTTGGAAAGCATTTGAGATCATGGGAGCAAAGAAATTCGAAAACATCCCCGCTACCGCCCTAATATATACATATTAAGAATTGTAAGTCCGTGGGTAGATTTCGGTTTGGAGCATTATATATATATATATATATATATATGAAGATAAATTTTTTCTCTGGATGAGTTGGGTTGTTGTTGATATGATACTCGATGTTTCTGCTGTTCTTTTAAAGCCTCAAGAGTGTTTAATTAGAAAATAATGATGGAGGCAGGTTGTTTTCGGGGTCGCAGTCTTGCTAGTCCTTAGATCTGATCATTGGATGTTTGGAATAGTCTCTGATATCTAGGAATATGTTGGTTTTATTCTCTCAATTTGTTAGTATAAGGGTATTTTATGGCTGGTGGAATTTGTATCAGGAATGAAAGTTGGAAGAATGCGCCAGAATTTTTTCTTTAAAAATATATTTCAACAGCTGACGTTTCGGCTTTGTTTTGTTGAAATATATTTTTAAAGAAAATTCTGGCTGCATTTTTCTTCCAACTTTCATTCCTTCTCTCAATTTGCTTACTCCCTAAGTTAAAGTGTTATTGGAAGTCTCCGAGATTGGTGTTTTCCTTCAAGTTTAAAAAAATGAATAGTTGGATAGTGTGTCTCAACCTATTTAGTCCTGGGGTGGAAAAGAAGTCTGAATATCAAAAGTCAACGTGACTTCACCAGAGTAATTTTGTCTTCACATAAACCTAGTCGCTGAAACCTTCCAGAATATATATATATATATATATTTATTAGAAAGAACTGAGGATAGAGGCAACAATAAATGAATCTAAACATCTTCATACATTTAGAGTAATTTTGTTTTTTTGTTGCTTTTGTCTTTTCCTCTACTTTAAAAAAATGTTGAAATTTTCCTACATTTATCCTTTTTTGGTGTCGATGATGAATTTGCAGTGTCAACTCGATAATTTTCAAAATCCAAGGCATAACCAGATCTGACACTATCTTTTACCCAGGACGTTTTTAAACAAGGAAGTTTCCATTGAGCAGCAAATTTTAGTTTTTCTCCTTTGGCTTCATTTAAAATTAGAATATGAGTAATATCTTTTTCTAATGCACCTACAAACTTTCCACCTAGAAAATTTATAATAATTAAAGGATGAAAGATGAAAAAAATTGGAAAAAATAAATATAATTACCATTTTCTTCTATTAGTTTCTTCAAAATTTCTTTTTCATTTTTTTTTATTAATGAAGATGTTATAACTAAATTATAAAAGACAGGACATTTGAATTTTAAAAATTCTGGGTCAGTTCCATGAATGTTTCTAGTTAGACTTTCATTCCAAACCTCATCTATCCATTCTTTTGTCATTATTGGAAGACCTGTGGAAATTGCTTTCTAAAAAAAAAAAAAAAAAATTAATCATCTGCTTTTAAAATAATCTTTCCCATTATTGCCGCCGAATTCTTTAACGATGGATCGATGGCTTTGTTCTTAAATCTTATCTAAAGTCCTTAGCTAATAAAAAAGTAAACCAACAATTTATTTATTCAACAATAAGTTTCTTTTTTTTTTTAAATTTATTTAATGTATTTTTCGGCATCTGTAGCCAATTAGACTTCTTTTCAATTTTGGTATGTAATCTCTTAATAAGTACACTCACACAGTGTGTGAGTCAAATTCAAAGGGACAGACAAAGTCTAACACAAAACTGCCCAATTCTCGAATCTATCCTCCAGAGTCCCAGACCCATTATGACGTATCTTAATGACTCATTAAAAAGCACCCCCTAAAGTCGAGTTGATATTTGAACCCAATCATCTGAGGCCCAGTAGAAGGGAATGGTTCCGAATTTTGGGTGACAATATCTATTTATCAATGGAGTTTGGTACATAAACTAATAAACAAGGAATTCTGAAAGGAGTATTCAGATATATTTCACCTTATATTTTTCACTAAGAGCTTGATGAGCGATTATGTGGGTGACTGAATTTCTCAATGTTGCTACATATATAGCTCCCATGTAATTGCATTTCTCAATAATTTCTTCCTGAAAATAAAAAAAAAAACGCTTAATAATATATATACATCAAGATAAAATAAAACGTGATAAAGAAAAATTCTCATCAAGGATGCTATCGCATTTCTTTCTAAACAAAAAAGCTTAGCTGTGGAGACAAATCACAAGAGACATTCAGCCCATAGCACTTCCCGTTCTTATTTAACTCATGAATGAGTTTATCAAATTTCCAAAATGTTCAATTTGATACAATCCCAAAAATGCCATTTTACAATGATAATTTATATATAAAGGGAATTTTTCAAAAATATATTTTTCAACTCCTCCCTGAAGAATTCTTCATTAATAAAAAAATATTTTAAATAAAGTATAAAATGTTATTACTTTTTAGAAAAATCACTCACCTTTATTTGCTTGGGAAAATTTGTCGAAGTTATTACCAATCCTTTCAATGCTGTTGAAAATACCGGTGATTGATTTTGAGGAATTTCACATCCTTCTGATAGGCAGGTAATTAGACAGCGAGTTCCTATAACCCTAAAGGATTACGATTATTAATATCAATCTTATAATATGGAGATTCTATTTTTTTGAAATTATGCTCATTGCCCATGTCAGGGTTTTTCCGAACTTTTGTAGACTATCAATGTATTTTCACTCTTAATGACAAATTTCCAAGAGAGAAAACAATTTTTTTTAATGAAATGAATTATTTTATAGATATAGAATATAGCATAAGTGAGGGAAATTGAAATTTCAAACAGCATATTCAAGAACTAATAAAACTTGTTAAAAAATTTGATTTACTTACAAGGCTTTTTTAAATTTTTTCAAATATTGAAATGCTTTACCCTGGAAGCTTTCAAAAACAAAAACATCACTTTTAATGGGTTTTATTTTCAAACAATCACTTTCTGTTATCCATTCTATGTTTATTTCTTGTTCAATACAAGCCTGAAAAAGATATTTTTTCTATTAATAGTAAATAGTAAATAGTAAATAGTAAATGTTTTTTAGATATTGGTTATAATTTAATGGAATGTATTTATATATATATATATATATAATATATTTGTTCTTCCGCGACCGGATGCATGCGAAGTTAAGTTTTCTCGGATTAAGTCGCGTTGGTTGTCGAGATTTAATCGAAGTTTTTTCGGCTCTCCTTTTTGAGCCATTTTTAAGAAAGAGGGGTGTTAGAAGGTAATGATGGATTGTTTACGGGATAGCTTAGTCTTGCTGGTCCCCAGGTCTGTTTAGTCTCAGAGTTTTGGGTTTGTCTTTGAGATCTCAATAACCAACCCGAAAAAAGTTTTCTTCGCATACATATATATACAGTGGCATAGCATACTTTTTGAAGTATAGAGCAAGTACGGAAGCAGTAGGTAAAAGAAAGTCTTTGGATGCCAAATGCCGAAAGGAGAAGTTTCGTCCATCCTGTTATTGTAGGCTTATAATCGAATTAGCCACAGTTGTCATTGATGTTGCGGCATAAAAGTCGGCGCACATGTATATATTTTAAAAGGGCGCGTGTTTAAGTCAACGTCAGATTCTATTAGATAATTCTTCTTCTCTAATAGACTCGTTGGCAGTGACTTTTCTCAACACCATTGACACCTCTGTGCCTAATTAGATTATAAGCCTGCAAGAACTGAGGATGGACGAATAAATTTTGTCCGAAACGTTTCCTTTCGGCATTTGGCATCCAAAGGCTTTGTTTTATTTGCTGCTCCAGTGCTGTTTCCAAACTTATATTTGTATTCAATATCTGACTTAAGTTGACAATTAACATGTACTAATACAGTATACGAAAAGTAAAATCGTAATTTTATTTTAATCAGGATATTCTGATCCCTTAAGAAAATGAACTACTACAGGCATTAAGAAAGAACAAAGATGATAAATGACAAAAAAATAATTATTTTATTTAAGTCCAACTAAAATATTTTTCCCAAGATTCTCCAAATCTTCAAATGCCCTTTGTTGTTGTTCATTAATCTAGTGATGAAGGTGATTTTTTATCTTCAAAAAATTAATAAACATGTAAAAATTCATTATTTTATATTTTTTAAAAATAAGATAATAAACAAGTGACTATTTTTACAAAATATTAGACTTGAAAATTCTGGAAATAATTTTGACCTTAGTAAGAAAGCCAAAAGATACTCACAGAATTGTCACATTTAAACTTTACCTATGAAAATTCAATCTATAATTTGCAGATAAATAACTTATTATCTTAATAAAGTAAAGATAATATTAAATTAAAAAATTAACCTTCGAGGCCAGAAGCATATCCTGTGAACAATTCGGTTCTTCTTCATTGAAATCATCTGAAGTCACAAACTTAAAATTAAGTGATTCGCTCATTATTAAGCCTATATCAAAAAAGAGAAAAACAAAGATCTATATAAATATAGATAAATAAAGAATGGGAGAAGTGTGAAGACATATGTAATGAAAAGTGTAATAAATTTGGCGGTTTTTTGTTATTAAATAAGAACAAGAATGAAGTGAGATACAAATCGATGCGTTTGTTTTTGTTTAGCTAACCTAACAATTTAAAAAAACATTAAAATTAATTAAAATTTTAAATTTTGACAATCCAAGAGAATTAAATTTAAAATTTTCTTGAAAGTAATTTTGTTGATTTAGTTAATTTTCTATTTTTGACTAGAACTAAAGGCGCTGAAATTCAAATTGAAATTATATTATTTCTAAGATTTTAGGTTTGTTTTATAAAAATTTAATTTAAAAAATTTGAGGCCATCAAATTAAAGTTTCACTTTAAGAAAAAAAGAAAAAACATCGAATTCACCATATAAAATATATATATGTTGTCAATGAATTTATTTTTCATTAGATACAATACTACAATAAATAAAATGTCTGATCGATAGAGTGAAATGATCATATGATATATTTATTATACATAATAACCTATTTATACATAAAATTTATATATAATTATGAATAAATACAAAAGAACTATAAATAAAAATATGATCTTTATAAGAAATAATAGTTATAATATCATATACAGTCCGGTATGGTCTAGTGGCTAGGATACCTGGCTTTCACCCAGGAGGCTCGGGTTCGATTCCCGGTACCGGAATTTTTTTAAATTTTTTTTTTTTTTAAATAAAACAATATTTTTTTACTTTTTTATATGTAAAAATACATTTAATCTTTATATATATATATATATAATTTAGATATAAAAAATATTCAACTTTGTTTGATTTTTCTATTTAAAAAAAATTTTTTTCATAGATTCAAGTCGAAAATCGGGGGGTTTTTTGGGGAGGGATATTTTTTTCCCTCCCCTCCCCCTATTTTATTTTCAATTAATATTTTTTTTTTTTTTTTTTTTTTTTTTTATTTTTTTTCCCTCCCCCCCCCCCCCAAAGCCCCCCCCCCGGGGGCGCGCCCCCCCCCCCCCCCTAGATCCGGCCCTGCGAAAATCTTTAGAACAGTGGAAAAATATCTATAAAAATTCAGAAGTCGCAGAAGCGGATTTACGTTCGAATGCGCCAAAAGCCCTGTCCGATAAGGCAGGGCCGGAACTAGAGATTTTTAGGGGGGGCAAAATTTAATTTGCCGCCCCTTCCTTAAAATTTTCTATACAAAATTCATATCATTTTACCTTTTTTTTTAGTAAATCTTTCTTTAATTGCCGCCCCCTGATATCTGCCGCCCGGGGCACACGCATCTACTGCCCCCCCCCCCCCCCCTCTAGATCCGGCCCTGCGATAAGGCCCTTTTATGCTTTAGAGTAATATAATTCACAAATGTCCGTCTCTCTATCATTTTTTAACTGTTATTTGACCAACCCCTTTAAATTTAGAAATCAAATTTACATAAGCTTACACGAGGTCAAAGTACTTCTATGGATTACAGGAAAATTATTTTCATCGTTATTTTGAGTTATTAATTTTTAAAGTTCTCCATTGAAAATGTGTGGGGAGGATATTCAAGTCTATCAATTAGGCTCTTCTGCTTGAAATAATTTAATCAAATTCAAACAGTATCTTTTAGGCTGAACGCACACCAATTAAGCAAAAACGTTTTCGGACAAGACGTTTTGTCCAAGAGCAAAACTTTTTGCTCGAAGCCAACGCACACCGATTGGGCAAAACGATCAATGGCAAAACATTTTGTTCAATGATGTCGAATCATGCTCAATTGTGTTTTGCCTCTTTGGTGTGCGTTGACCTATAGAAAATCATTGAAAAAACAGTTTTAGACACAATTAGTCAAAAACGTTTTGTCCGAAAACGTTTTTGCCTCAATCTGTTTTTTTCAATGCTTTTCTATGGGCCAACGCACACCCAAGAGACAAAACGCAATCAGACATGATTTGACATCATTGAACAAAATGTTTTGCCATTGAGCGTTCTGCTCAATCGGTGTGGGTTGGCTCCGAGCAAAACATTTTGCTCTTGGACAAAACATTTTGTTCGAAAACGTTTTTGATCAATCAGCGTTCATTGGCATAAAGCAAAAACTTTTGTTTGATAGTTGTCTTATCCATTGATAAGAAAGAGAGAGATTTTAATAAAGTTCTCTTTTGCAGATTTGTTCCTCTTCACCCAACTGGAATTTAGAGCTTGGCCAAAGGAAGAGACGACGAGAGCTTCAACTCCCTGGAAGGTGAATCTTCTATATTCGAGGGACCAAGAAAAGGTGAGCTTGTTTGCATGGCGCAAAATTATTATTGAGTGTTAGTTTAGTAAGCACATTAGTTTTTTAGGATGTTGTTTTTGTTTTCAGCTAACCCTTTTAATTAAATTAATTTTGTTTTTCATTTAAAAAAATTCCAAACATTTTTTCTAAAAATTTATTAAATTTGCAGCTAATCCTCTTGAATCTAATAGTGGAGAAATCATTTTAGGCTTCTGTTGGATAGATGCATTGATGTTCTTAGCTTCAGGTGCTTTATAATCTTTAACTAGTTCGTTTTGTTAGAACCCCTTAATTTGTATTTAGTTTAGGAATTTACGGAGAGCTAAAATGAAAAATATTCCTATTGATTTATTCCATGAACGATTCTTAAAGAGATGCGGTCAGATCTGATTAAGATTCTCAAGTGCTCTTGTGTTTGCAAAAAGACAAGTTGTAAAGTCGTCATATGTCTAGAGTCTGATATGTTTTAGTATCTTTGAGGATGGTTTTGAGTTGGCTCTATGAGTAAAGCGAGTCAGGGAAGGGTTGCTTCTCCAGGAATAGCCTGGAGGCTCCAAATTGCCAAATCCTTGAGGCCAGGGACCCGAGGGCTCGACCGATCTGATGGTGAAGACGGGGTCACAAATAATTTGCATATTTGTTCGTTTTTTTGTTTTAGACTAGGTAATATTTCTTACAGGAAAGCCCCCGCACTTATTTGCCCGTAATCAAAAAAATCACGTTCGCTCTCACTGATACAATTTCTTCAAACTCCCGTTTACGGAAAATATATATTTTATTTATTTGTATTAAGCAAATGTGACAAATATTTGCTCAGGGGCCCACATCTTGTGGGTACGTGGATGGCGATCACGAGCTGCCCGAGCTGGAACAGGCAGTCCTTCATTCTTTAAATGTCTGTCTCTTCCTTCGGGCCGGCCTGTCCTATTTCTTCCGGTCGTAAAAACATATGATAGGGTTGGTGGGAAAGAGTAAGGTCCGCCGACCCCGCATCAGCGGGACAAAGCGAGGAGAGAAGAAGAAGAAGCAAATGTGACAAATTTAATTTAAAATTAAAATATTTAAACCAAAAATTCTTAAAATCTGCATAATATAATAAGAGAAAGTAAAAAGCGGTCGTCGGTGAAGCCTGAGGATGCCGCCTTGAGCATAGGCAACCGCTTTCTCAGGTCTGTCTAAATTGAAGCCTTCTAATCGACGTTGTTTTTCATTTATTTATTTTGTTCGTAAGCTTTCGCCATTCAGACAACCAATGTTATTAGATTATTTTTCCCATATTATATAAAATTATATATCAACAGGGATGGGCAGTTACTCGATTTTGAGTAACGAGATACAAAATACCAATTACTTCAGATTTTTGTAACGAAATACAAGATACCAATTATTCACGGGTTTGTGTAACGAGATACAAGATACCAATTACTATTTCAAATACATTGAAAATACCAATTACAACAAATTTTTCCTTGATTTTAAAAATACTTTTTGGTGGGGTAATTCTGGAACTAGAGCCCTGCACGGGTACTGGTTGGCCCGTAGGCCCGTTATCCGCCCGGCCCGCGGGCTTTGGAGGCCATGAAAAAATTACGGGCGGGTAGCAAGTCTAAATAAACGGGTTCGGGCGGACGGGCATGCAAATGAAATTTTATTTAAAAATTGCTAGACATTCGTTCATTCATTCACTATATCTCGGGCGGGTATGGGCGGGTTTGAAAAAATTCCGGGCGGGCCTGAAGAATGGTAAAAAATGACTGCCGGGTACGGGCGGGAAGTCAAAAAAATACGGACACGGGCCGGTCGGGCCAAAAAATCGGCCCGTGCAGGGCTCTATCTGGAACCCTAAATAAATTTTGTTTAGGAAAGTGGCAGCTAAACTTATATTGGAGAATACCTTTGGAAAATCGAAAACAATAAAATTATTCATGACACTAAAAAAATTTATTTATAAAAATATGCAAAGGTTTCAAAAAACCAATTTTCAAAAGTTTTGTCGGATAATCTGGACCTTGATGGAGAATGAATAAACCCGCAAATGAAAACAATCTTTCAACTGGGGCAGAAGAACAAAGATTTAGTCGTTGAGAGCTGGTTGAAAGAAGAAAGCAAAAAAGTTTTTTAACGAAGAGTGAAAATTTGGCGGTTTGATTGACTTCTGTTACTGTTTTTACTAAGATCCGAGCAGAGAACCCACACGACGATTACATACAGTAATATTAAATAAATTAAAACGAGCTCCCTCTGCAAGATTTTTTACACTGCACAAATTAAAAAAAAAGTATTTGGTATCTCGAATTTCAGATACCAATTACTAAAAATGTAACGAAATACAAGATAGCAATTACTTTGCTATGCTGTAACGAGTACAAGATACCAATTAATATTGTATTTGGTATCTTGTATTTCAAATACATGTAACTGATTAACGCCCATCCCTGAATCAATAACCAACCTAGTAAAGCAATTATACAACTAATACAAAATATACAAAAGATAGGCCTACTTATATTAAATATAGGCTAATCGACTTTATTATTTCAATAACCATCGACTCCCCTGTCCATGGGCGTAACTAGAGAATTTGGCTGGGCCCCTCCCCCAGCCAAATTCTCTAGGGGGCCATGGGACCGGCTTATCCTCCGGGGGGCCTGAAATACCCCATATTTTTCCAATTTTTCTTGGGTCGGGGAGCTTTCTGGGGGGAGGCACGAGCCTTCTGGGGGGCGGGCACCCCCCTAGTTCCACCCATGCCCCTGCCCCATGATAGAGGTTGAATTCAAAAAGTTGCCTCACCCTCCCCTTCCGTTTTGAACTGGATACGCCCATGCACACAGTATATCCAAAAATCAGACAATTTTCTACACTTTTCTTATACCGGTTTCATATCAAGAGAATAAGAATAAGATATAAATCGAAGTCCATAACGGAAAGGATTTGAATGGATTTTGAAACTACTTGTGGCTACGTGCCTGCAGTCACTGATGTTTTGAGAAGCTGAATAAAATTACTGGATGTCTATTTATTTCTAATCTTGAAAAAATCACTTTCTCTCGGATTATCTCATATGTGAATAAAATTGACCCAATTATTTTATTGAAACGTGACTCGACCCCTAAAGATCACGAGTTCGCAAGTCACGAGAGAGCGTTGTCGATGACGATTTCAATAATGACGAATTCGGTGACGATGTGATGCCGATGACGGTGTCAGATCCATAAGGGGGACGGGGGAGGAGTAGCGCAGCAACTTTCAGTCTGGCTGAGGCTGCGGCCAGCGACGCAGCAACAGCAGCTGCCTCAACGAAGCCTCCATTCACTATGACGTCTTCGTCTTCGTCCTCGTCGTCAACAACACATAGGCTCTCACCACCAAGAACACCATCTGGTCGCGATTTCCTCTTCAAATTCCTCATTATTGGAGATTATGGCGTCGGTAAAAAAAAAAAAAATTTTCTTATTCACAACTCATATTCATTTAATGTAACTGATATAACCTTCTAATCTATTACGCATTCACTCTCTCCTTTCCTAATTGAAATGTTTTTTTTTCAACTTTTATTTTTGCATGGGCCGTTCAGAAGTCAAAGTAATTAAGTTCAATTTTTGAATTTCTTTCTAAATTCAGAAATGCTCCTCAGCAAAAATTTCAAAAATACTTATTATAATAAGATTTTTGGTAATATTATTAATTAACCCTCAAGATAATCAGTGGATGTTATTTTAAATAAAGGATTCAAAAGGGCACAATACATTAATATATATACATTATTATGTATTTGAATACTCCGAGACAAATACAATTTAAAAGACTGCTGATGGGAGAATAAAGATCCCGAAACGTCTCGCTGGATTGTGAATAATCGGATTTTAATTTTGGCTGCTCCTGCTCGCCTTCCTTTAATTTTATTTAGAATTTGAAAAATTGGAATATTCTTAGGAACATTACTCAAAATACGCTCAAATGTTTAATTATTTGATGAGGGGACACCCAACTCTAAAATTAGTTCTTGTCCTTTGGATCATAAGGAATTTTGAATGAAATTTACTTGACTACTAATTAACAGTTAATGTAGACGGAAACAGTTATCGTTTAGCATTAAATTGATTATCACTAATACCTACTTGACTTTAGATTAAAGAAAAATCGCTCAGGGGCTCTCCGTACGTGGATGCTCCCTGTCTTCTTTTAATTATACCTATATTATATGCCAACTCAAAATCATGGGAATTATTTAAAAAAAAAACAATGTTGGCATTAGGCCACCAGCCATTTTTGCCACCGTTTAATAAATCATGGGAATAACTTTACCGGTATTAAAAAAGTTCATATTTATCTAATATTTATTTTTTTATTCAACAGGGACGTCATTTAAAGAAAGATAATTTGTTCCCCCCCCCCCTCTCACTAAACAAAACCTGAAATGCTGTTCGCATCTCTTATGATCTGGAATGTTTTTTAGAAAAATAATTTATTGAAAAGGAATTTATTTAATTAATGATTTTCAGCTGATTTCTATCAAAGAAATCTTAATAGATAAGATAAACGTTATTTTTACTTTGACAGTTAATACTTTTTTTGTGATTTTAATTAATTCTATTTACAAAATTTCGCCTGGAAAAATGTAATATATCAAAACCCTATCCACGGGAGATATAGAAAACCAGGGGAGGGGAGGAGGGGGCCTTTCCAACTGATATCTAAAAAATAAATCAATTGTCAGTGGCTGTTTTTCTATAGACAGGAGGAGAAGCAGGTGCAGCCAAAAATATAAGCCTCCGATTTATTACAATTCAACGAGACGTTTCGGGTGAATTTTATTTACCCATCTTAAGTCCTTCAAAATTGTTAAAGTCTCGGAGTTGGTCAATAGGGCAACATGTAGCCTATGTAAATTTATGTTTCATATGTTCTGGCGAGTTGGGCCATCGAATTTATTTAGTGAGAATGGCACTTAATAAGTTCCTAACCCCCCTCCACTCTCCGAAAAGAATTTCTGATTTATTTTTTGTACTCATCATATAGTAAAAGAAGGTTCATTATTCAATCATTAATTGAAAAAATAAATTTGTTAATGCTTAAAAGATACAAGTAAAGTTTTTGGCTGCTCAATTTGTTGAGAAAAAGTTCAAAAAAGACAACTTTAATCAAAACTTATAATATCTTAATTACACGAATAAAAATCATGGAAAAATAGAAAAATTTCTCTGAAAAACCTCGAATTATCAGGGAAATTTCAAATCGTTTCTCTGTAGCCACCCTGTTATATGTTGACAAATAATCTTGTGCTGTGCGACCAATCACACCAGATTTTTTGACTGTTTTCCTTAACAAAATTAAATAATTTTTTAATATGGTATCCAGTCAAATTAATTATTTGTATGTGGCCCTTATACTTAAAAGACTTTCTAGAGCCTCCCCCATTTGATCCATCAGCCGCGAGATGCTGTCACTGCTCTAGATATTTAAAGAATAAAAAAGTTTTTTGTTTAGATGCCCATAGACTTGACAGATTGAAAGTCTCCTCTTTGATCACTAAAGAGACCCTTCTATAAATATTATATATGTAAATTCGGCTCTTTCAGATGACGAAAGACAAAAATTTCTTATTTAAATCATTAGAAAAATGATTGAACGAGAGGAAATATATTGTATTATAAGCATGGGCGTAACTAGGCCCCCCCCCCAGAAGGCTTCCCGACCCGAGAAAAATTGAGTCAATATGGGGCCTACCAGGCAGTGGCGTACCGAGGGGGGTGGTCCGCCCCAGGCCCCGAGCCGGCATAGGCCCCATATATTTACAAAAAAAATAAATAAATAAATAAAATGAAAATTCCCTTTGAGAGGCCCCGGGGCCCTTGCGGCAGGGCCGGATCTAGGGGCGTGAAAAAATGAAAAAATTCCCACACAGCACAAAATATTGCAGCAATGTTGCAGAAACATTGCGAATCTTGGCAACATTGCAGCGGCAATATTCCAAACTAGCAATATTGCTGATTTGAGCTGCAAAAACATATTGCATCTGAATGTTGCCGCAATATTGTCAACATTGAGCAAGGCTATTGCAATATTCCGTGCTGTGTGGGTTTTGGTTCGGCGCAAGAGAAAATGTTCCTCGGACGGCAAAAATTAAAAATTTAGTGTCTCTAAAAAAAAGGTAAAATATTTTTTCGGACGGGAAAATCTTTGAGATCAGGGAAAATTTTTACCCCCCCCCAAAAAAAAAAAAAAAAAAAAAAATTCAATATAGGGCACTCTCTTCTAGTGCCGCCCCAGGCCTCCAACTGCCTCGGTACGCCTCTGCTTCCAGGCCCCCCCTTGAGGATGGCTGGTCCCATGCCTCCCCCCCCCCCAGGGATGGAAATAAAAATGATTGATTTGATATTTTTCTCAAGATCCAACAAAAATTTGCTTGGAATTTAAACGAGGAAAAAAAAAACTCCAGTTTGTTGTTTTTATTAAAAAATTGTTTTTGTCTTAACAAACAAGTTTTTTCATTCACTTGAGTCATATATTTTCATTTATATATTTATTTATTTATAATTTGATTAGAAATTATTAACATAAAATTTGTGCGTTTGTTTATAGAAAATGATTTATTTATCTTGTCTAAAAAAGATATCATCTGTTGGATTAATTTTTTTCATAGCTACTTTGTTTGTATAGCTCAATGACTGTTTGGATTCTCTAACATAAAATATACTTTATTAATTACTAGCTGTGCAGTCCCCTCTGCTTTTTTACAAAATTCGAATTTATTTGAAGATTGCTTTGGAATTGATTAGTTGTTAGTCTTTTTTCTTTATCTCGATATAGGTGAAGGATGGAATGAGAGATGGGGAGATTCGGATAATAAATAAATTGAAACCAAGGGATCGTCCACATTTTACGTAACGCGTTATGGAGGAGAGGCCTGGATAAAACGTTAATAAATGTTACACGGAGGACCCTGGGGTTTCTCTAAATGTGACATAACAATTCAAAGTTGTTTTTTTTTAACACTCACACTTTTTTATCATTCACACCCACACTCACACACACATTCGCCCAGTCTTTTCGGCAACTCAGGCCATATAAGACTTTTAACCGTTAATTAATTTATATATCTATTTGGGGTCCAGGCATTCTTATTCAAGCCATTTGGTACCAGCGGCGTAACTAGCCTTTGAGGGCGGAGGGGGCGAAGATCAAATGGGGCGCCATTTTTCGTTACCTTTTTTTTTAGTATTCGAATCTGGTTTTTCTCCAGATTTGTGATATAAAATAAATTTATTATGAAATTTCAAAAAAAAAAAGCTGGAGATTTTGGGAAAAAGTCGGAAAGCCGGATGCACGAGGGGCGCCAAAAGCTTTTTGCGCATGGGGCGGGGGGGGGGGGCTAGCGCCCCCCTTCGCTCCCATCTGGATACCCTACTGTTTAGCTTAAATAAAATTCATCTGACTGCCTGGGATTCGAACCCACGACCCTCGGTATAGAAGGTTAGCACTCTAAACCAATTTATAAAATTTTTTGAAAAAAAAAAAAAAAAGGTCGAATGATTTTATTTATTTATATTTAATTGTATCACGAGGGAAAATTTACTAATAATTTTGTATAAGAAATTTTATTCAGAGCGAAGGGGTAGTTCTGTTGTGACATAATATTTGTGACATGGGGGGGGGACTAGAAAATCGTCAAAAAAGGCGTTACGTAATATGTGGACCACCTCCAAAGGTCTTCCAGATATTTTTAAAAAAGAAAAATTTGATACTGTCCATCATTTATTTTTTTTGGGAATGTGTTTTATCTCGGTTCTTCGGCGTTTCCACTGTAATTTCTATCTATTTGATTCAAAAAGAATAGATAGCATTGATTGATAACTATTATGTTTTGAACTATACCATTCTCTTTTATTAAATTCTAAAAAATAGATTCGTTTTCTATTAAAAAATTAAATGATCTAATTGAAAATGTTTTTTATAATAATAATTTATTTGATTTGTTGCTCAGTTATGTAAGAGGAAAATATTAAATCCACAGGATTAAATATTCCGCATAGGTATTATGAAAGGAGATGCGAATATAATTTTAAAAATCTGGTGTGACACCTCGCACAGCACACAACTTTCTCTTATTTACGGTAATCGAAAGTTGTGTTCTGTGTTTGTCACACCAGATTTTTTTGTGTCGAGATATATTTAGTTTCCGACAGTACAGTATATTTGAATTCAAGATGTAAAATTTATAAACATGGGATAATATTTATATTTTGTTTTTGACATAAATCCAATACTTTTTCTCTCTATATATTAACATATATAGAGGTAAGAGAAAGTAAAAAAATATTAAATGATTCAAAAGAACAATTTTCATTTAAATCTTAATGGGCCTTTATTTAAATGACGATATCAAAAAGGAATTCTAATCTTGATAAAAATTCTTCTTGAAATTCTTTTTATTTTTAGCATTTCTTATCAAAATAGTAGACTAATTGACGACTGATAGAATTTTGTTTGAAATATCAATGGGTGGTGACATGGGCGTAGCCAGCAGAGGGGGCAGGGGGCCAATGCCCTTCTATAAGTTAAGATTTTTTCGATTTTCTTAAAATTCGCTCCACAGAAATTGATTAAAATTCATAAATCAATTATTTTTTACCTGCTCTTTAAAAAGTACATCAGTAAAATTTTTCGTGAAAATTGTTTGAAGCACACTTTACTAATGTAGTAGTTCAGATTTTTCAAATTCATTTTCCGGCTCTTTCTTCCATAGAGCAAATGTTAAATCCCTACGGGGATTTGCATGTTAATTCCGATTCAAAAGGGGATCGATCTCCTTTGGAACTTTTTATGACCGGACCTCTGATATTTTGAAAAGATTTTTTTTTCTTTCTCCATTTTTCTCTGCTCTTCCTTTTTTGGAGACCTAAATTTCTAAAGAGGTTTTTTTTTCTATTTGAATTAACGAAATATATCTTTCTTTTATTCTGGATTCAATATTTTCTACCTCATTCGCCTCTATCTAAAAGCATTTGACCAATATCAATAGTATTTTTTTTCTTAATTTTTGAATTTCCTCCACCTCTACTGAGAGCATATCAACTGAGATTGAAAAATATTTGTCTAGGCTACTCTATATCTTCTTTTCTAACTAGGTATTCTTTTAGAAGAATTTAAAGATGAGAAATTAATTTTTTCAATAGAATTCCGACCAAGAGGTTCAATTAAAAGTCAAAAAGTTTTTTAAAACAAACTTTATTTGGTCCCAGACAATGTTTCGTCCATTAGGACTTTACCCTACAGTACTTTGTCCTACATTCATCTAATTAATTTTTTCGTATTTTATTCAAATTAAAAGCAAAATAAATCATTTGTATCGTAATTAAAATATTATGTATAGTTTAAAGCCTATATGCCCCTGGGCCTGATGTAATGGTTAGCATTTTAACCAAGGGTCGCGGGGTCCCATACGACAAAAATTTATTTAAATTGAATTGGTTACCAATCAATTTAAATAAATAGACACGGGGTCTAAATGGCCATAGATGACGAAAAAGATTTTTTTAAAATCTCTATAACCAAAAAGAATATAAATAAAAAATTTGTTTATTTTATTCTCTCTGACGTTTCGGTTCTGTTATATTCCATTTTCAGAGTCGTTATTAAGGTGTCAAGTTTGTCAGCTTAATGAGAATAATTATATCTATAAATTATAAATACAATCATTGGCGGTTCCAGGATTTTGTTAAAAGTATATCAACCAATTATCTAAATTTATTCGAGGTTCTCTTACACTTTATCACCTTCGAACTTTGTCTTTAAATTTCAAATTTGCCCAAAAATAATATTGACAAATTCTACTCTTCATTATCTCTTAGTGACGTCATTCAAGCGACATGTGATTTATGTAAGGAAATCGTGATAAAATACAATTAACAAGATTTATTTCTTTATTCATAACTTATTTATGTTATTGATATTTTTTTAATACTTTTTCTAGCTAAAAAAAAATATTTCGGATTATTTTTCTACTGTATTATTTTTTTTCTTTTCAGGTAAAACTGCGATCGTTCGGCGATATTCAGAAGGCAAGTGATGGACGTTACAAACAATGCTTTTGACACTTGATATGAAAGGATTTTATCAAATTAATTATCTTATCTCTATAAAAAAGATAACTATAAAATAGATCAAATATATCTCTCTTTTTTTATTATAAAAAAATATTTATCTAATATGGAAAATATTGGTTTTTATGTAATCATTTAGAACAATGGTTAATGAAAAAATTTATTAATAAAATATAGAAGATAATTCGTCTTCCTCGCGCTCCGGGGGTTGCATATACGCCAGGCGCTAAAAACTCGTGAGACTATTGTAATATTAATAATAGGCTACTTATTTTGAATTTCTTCCGTTTATTAATATTGGTATGGCCGTAAAAATATTTTGATTTTGAACTCTCTCGAAAATTTTCCAGCACAGTTCAAGAAAAGTGGAGCCCTAAAATAGCCCAAATCTCGAAGGGACTTTTTTTGCAAAAAAAAAAATTTTTAATTGGAACGAGAAAAAATTTTTGTCGATAACGTCAAACGATCCAATAATACTTATTTTTACAATAATTGCAAGTAATTATATTAATAGATCAATTGTTTGGACCCCAAAAATAATTATACGAAAAGTCTAATGGGGAACTCATTTTTAAAATCCCCCCTCCCATACACAAAATATATATATTTTTTTTAAATATCGGATATACCTCAGCCCCGAGAGGCTCGGGCCCTCCTCTAAAATACAAATTTTCATTAAATCTTTTTTTAATCTAAATTTTGTTTGTTTTCACCTGAGCCCCGAGGAACCCGGCCCTCTTAAAGACAAAAGATTTATTTAAAAAAATGCTTATATATTTTGAGAATTAAGAATTAATATAAAAAATTTAAAAAAAATGTAAAAATTCAAGAATTATTAAAAACTAACCGCGTCGTCCGCCTTCGGTTCCCTCAATTGGCTCAGGCCCGCATGCGGCAGACCTTCGCCATTTTTTAATTGCCCTTTTAGTTGCAGAGACCACTAGGATTTAATTTATATTTATTTTAAATTAATAATACGGATAGTTACCAGAAAAAACGTTCCACACGCTGATTCTTCGGGGTCTTTCAAAGAGATAGGAAATGAAAAAAATTTCTTTCAACAATTCAGAAGCAAAAAAGGTGAAATCAAAAAATCCTCATTTGCATTAGGAAAATTTTGCTCTCTCTCTCCTCTTTTCTATAAATTACTAAGGATTATTAACCAAAAATGTACTTAGGCATAATTTTTTTCATTACTACATTGTCTCATTATTAAAACTCTCACAATTATAATTTATATCAATAGTTTTTTCTAAAATTCTTTTTTTTTTTCAGGTAACTTCTCGACGACCTATAAGGTGACCATCGGAGCCGATTTTAGTATTAAATCAATGATGTATGACGAGAATACAAAAGTCACCATCCAACTCTGGTAAGGACTAAATACTCTTTAAATGAATAGATACACATTCTGTTTGCTCAAGCAATAAAAGTTTTCAAATATAATCAGTAAATAAACAAAGGGAAGGAGAAATCCTAATGATTTATGTTTTTAAAACATAAAAAATTTATATTTTTCTTTAGAGCTGCTGAGTGACAAAAATCTATTCATTTTTTTTTTAACACTCCCACCTTTTTCTCATTCACACTCACACACTCATTCACACAGGCTTCTCGGCAAATCAGGGCATATCAGACTTTTAACCGTTAATTAATTAATATATCTATTTGGGGTCCAGGCATTCTTATTCAAGCCATTAGGTATCCAAAAAATTTCTAACTAGGTAGAGCCTTGTTTGAAAAGGATGGAATTTTTTCAATCGATGCTCAAATAGACTGTATATTAGCCAGTGAATATATCGTTTAAGCTAGCAAGTTTGCGATGATATGTTTGTGATTAAGATTGGGCAAAATTGCACCCTCTGGATAAAATTCATCCAACTGCCTGGGATTCGAACCCACGACCCTTGGTAGCACGCTAAACCCTACACCAAGCACAATTTCAAGGGCAAATCAAAGTTGAATTTATAAAATTTTTTGAAAAAAAAAAAAGGGTCGAATGATTTTCACAACAGGGAAAAATGGAGTGATATTTGTGTCACGAGGGAAAATTTACTAAAAAAAAAGGTAAATTGATATAAATTTTGCACCTGTACTTGCTCTTTTCCTTTCCATAACATCAACAGCAAATTCTCTCATTAACACACTCACACTGTCTTTTCGGCAACTCAGGCCATATAAGACTTTTTACGATATCCGTTATTGATAAATATACATATATGGGGTCCAGGCATTCTTATTTAAGCCATTTGGTATCCAATTGGCTTAAATAAAATCATCGGACTGCCTGGGGTCCGAACCCGCGACGTTTGGTATACGAGGTTAGCACGCTAACCTCTACACCAAGCCCCGAGGGCTAGCAAATTCTCTTCAACCTATGAAATAAATTTTGTATAAGAAATTTTATTCAGAGGGGGGAGACTAGAAAATCGTCAAAAAAAAGGCGTTACGTAATATGTGGACCACCTACAAGAAAAACACTCCCACTTTTTTCTCATTCACACTCACACTCACACCCACATTCACACTGTCTTTTCGACAACTCAGGTCATATAAAACATTTACGATATCTCTTATTGATTAATATACATATTGGGGGTCCAGGCATTCTTATTTAAGCCAGAGAGTTTTAAGAGAAACTCTCTATTCACCTTGAAATGTATCGGGTTAAGTTTTATACATTTCGAACTTAGACTTTCATATTTTATTTATTTTTCTTGAAAATCGCTCTGAGGGATTTTTTTATATTGTATTATTATTGTTTATTTATTTTTCAGGGATATAGCTGGCCACGAACGATTTGGACATTCAACAAGAATTTATTATAAATATGCGTAAGTTTGTTAACAATACCTAATTAACTCTTTAAAAACTTTGATGTTACCCCGGGATAATTTTATTTTTCTTATTCTATTGATGATAAGAAGGGTGAAGGTCTTAATTTACTATTTCTTACTATCAAGGGTTGAATTATTAAAAGCTTTCCAAATTGAAGTAGGCCTATAACACTTGATAAAGTTTCATTGTTAAATATTTATTTAAATGAATTTTTTAAGTAAAAAATTTTCTGTATTAAAATTTAACTTCTAACTCTAAATGAAAATCATACGATTCAATTTATTAATTGTTCCGACAGATTTTTCCTCGTGTTCAAGGCCAGTGAGAGGAGCGAACTTGGAGCTCTCTAATTATAGAAATTATTATTATTAAATTTGAATAATTTTCAAAAAGTTGTCGTTTTTTTGAAAATAATGAAATTTTTGTTTTCAGGGTTGCAGCAGCAATAGTTTTTGATATTACCCGTGTCGGCACTTTTGATTCGATAAAAAAGGTATAAATAGATATTGATTGATTTTTTTACTATTGCTGCTAATCTTTGATAAACAAGCAAATATACAATATTAGTGATTCTTAATAAATAAAATCACTCACACCTGAGCATATAAAAGACACCTTTGTTGTCAACGAATTCATTTTTAAGGTCAGATCTTATTCTCTACAAATATCTTTATTCGCAAAAAGGCTTATCAACGGAGGTTTCACTGCCTATCAGTGGCGTAGCGAAGGGGAGGGGGGGCAAGGGGTGTCATCATGCCCCGGGCGCTACTCCCAAAGGGGCGCCAAATAGTCCGTAAAACAAAAAATTGCTGGATAATTTTGTCTTAAATTTAAAGCTTAACTTGAGCCTATGACTTTATTTATTTTACTTTATTTATTTATTAATTTGCGAGTATATTTTACATATAATATTATATGGTTTCCGAATGGGGGGGGGGCGCTAAAAAATTATTATGCCCCGGGCGCGAGTTAAGTTCGCTACGCCACTGCTGCCTATTTTCCTGAATTAACTATTACAACAAGTGCTTTTATCTTCACAAACTTGAGACGACAGACGTTTTATTACTAAGCTACAGGCCTCGCACTAATTTAACACCGGCAGTGGCGTCATTTGGGGGGGGGGGGGGAGCAGGGGGAAATTTTATATTATTCTAAATAAAATACTCCAAAATACATCTACGAGTATACAAACTGACAAAATTAAACAATTAATTAAATTAAATATGTTTTGACCAAATTTGAGTACCCATTTGTAAGTAAATTTTAAGAAAAAAAAAATGTTTGCCCCCCCCCCCAAGAAAAAGTTGAAATGACGCCACTGAATACCGGCTCTGAGTTTTTCGTTACCTTTGCTTTCTAATCAACTTTTTTTTTCTTTTTTTTTTTCAAAGTGGCTGGTTGATTTACGGGAAAAAGTAACTCTAAGCAATGGCACTCCGATTCCTGTGATCCTGCTTGCGAATAAATGGGACGCTAAAGGGAGCCTCGGCGATTTAAATGAGGCCCAGATTGTAAAGTTATGCAATTTATTAAATATCACAGCCTGGTTTCCAACTTCAGCAAAAGAAGGATTGAATATAGGTAAAAAAAGATTCGCAAAAATAAATAAAAAAACAATTCTATTTAATTATTATTCTCTTTTTTTTCAGATGAGGCGTTCAAATATATGATAGACACAGCTGTAAAATATAAATTAAATGAAGACGCAAGTGAAAATCATGATCATGGTGCATTTAATCTCGGAGATAATTCTACGAATAATATTTCTAACTCAAATCGAACTCACAAGTGCTGTTACTAATTTTAATTTTAAGCGAATCTTAAAATGCAATCGAAATGAATGTAGCGGGGTCTCCAATTTATTAATTTGGAATATTTGAAAAAGCAGAGGAAAATTTACACAAAATTGTCTTCATAATTCGTTGCTAATAAGCTACACTAGATAAAGGTAAATTTTTAATTAGTTAATTTTTCTTAAAAGTGCATACATGCAACAGAAAGTTTTTCTGATAATTTATTTTAGATACTAGAGATGGATCAGGGGACGCTTTGGAATAATATTATAATATTAAGGTATCAGCCCTTCAATTTATGAGTGAAAATACCCGTGTAAGAGGGGATTTAAAGGAGAACAGAATAGGCAATTTTCCCAACTAAACAGCTAATAGAATTTGGGGAAGAACACCCCCCCACCTCCACCCCGTCACATAACACCTAAAGTAGAAAAACTTTTTTTTTTAAGGCAAACGGGAAAATAAACTTCTGGGAGAACTACTTTAAGAACCTTGTTCAGGATTATCAGCTTATCCCCTCGAAATCATGACTCTCCACATATAAAATAATAAAATCTTGAGAACGTTAGCTATGAAAAATTAATAATTACTTTTTTTCTTAAAATAAATAAATATCTATTTATTTATTTCACCTTGATAATGAGAAAACTTTCTCTTACCAATCGCCTTAGGGTTCTTAAAATTGTTTTTAATAGATGAAAAAAACAA
Organism: Euborellia annulipes; assembly: GCA_023213315.1. NCBI lineage: Eukaryota > Metazoa > Arthropoda > Insecta > Dermaptera > Anisolabididae > Euborellia > Euborellia annulipes. The sequence continues at coordinate 42,515 of JAKCPI010025524.1, read as the reverse complement.
AAATTATTCTCTATTCAGAGACTCTAATGTAGGCATATTAAAACCACATAAATATATATTTTATATTTAATTAATTCCAGGGGCGTATATAGAAATTTTTTCGGGGGGGGGGGGCCTGAACTCAAAAATTTTTCTGCGGGAAATTTTTTTTTTTAAGAAACTAAATTTTTTTTTCACACGAAATTTTTTGCGGAACATTTTTTCTTTTGCGGAACCAAAGTTTTCCATCCTGCGGAAAAATTTGTTGCGCTGATGTCTGTATATCCCTATATATGTATATGTGTTTGGGAAATTTCGGGGGGGCGCCCTTGGCCCCCCTCCCCCTTATATACCCCCTGATTAATTCTATGTCTTGGTTCTGGGGACCTCAAAACGTAAATTCCTGTTGAACGAAATTACAGAGTTTTGGATTTAACATTCATTGAAAAACAAAAACAAATTTTAAGATCCAACTCTTAATTGATCATGAAAAAAAAAAAAACATTTTTTCCCTCTCCTGTTCATATATTCTGAACCTTTTTTTAAGGGGGGGGGGGCTAAGCAAGAAGGTAAATAGCTAAGCTGGGGATTACGTATCTGAAGTCTCAACATGACTCGGGTTCAAATCCAGCTTGGAGCAAATAATTCAAACATTGCTGAAGTCTCCTATTAGGATAGGAAAGTGGGAGCAAATCTCACCCCATAGACACAAAGGGCTCAATTTGAGGTGGCCAAAGTGCCTTAAAAATGAGGATTACTCTGACTGGGTAATACAGGATCTGCCGAAAGGTGTGGGGAGGGTGGCTGAGATGGAGCAGATACTTTTCATACTTTTCAAAATCCAAGGGAGGGGAGAAGGCTGGTATTAAAATACAGCCCCGAAAAACAGTAAAGCTCTTAGCAGTCCTGATTATAACTTTTCATATTATATTTCTATAATAATACAAAAAATAAGTGGGAAAAGGCAACTTGGAGACCCCCCTGCTCCTCTCGTCTAAAAAGGATCTCATTTAATTCTAAATACGATAAGATAGATTTTCAATACAAGATATGTAAATAACTTTATGTAAAGATACTTTACTAATAATAATATATTTATTTATTAACAAAAAAAATTAATTTTATTAGAACACTAGCTAAAGAAAAATATGAGTTTATTTTAAAATTAAAGCCTATCAAAGTGAAAAAAGCCGCCACTAGAATAAGAAAGACCAGGCAAGTGAATGGCTGGAAGAGGAATCATGGCTAAGAGCCGTCAAGAGCCATATCATACAGTGGCGGATTTAGGGTTTCGGCAGACCAAGTTGGATAACAATTTTCCTCACCTTTCGTCGACACAACATTCAAGAAAAATACTTACATTAATTCGATGTTACATAAGTTTTTCTGAAAAGAATGGAAGAAAATTTAAATAAATATAAATGCAGCCACTTTTACAATACTATTATTATTATTTATTGACTGTTTAATTGAGCTTTTGCTCATTTGAGGGGTTGCGTGAATAGGTACGAATGTAATATATTTTAGTTTAGTGGCCTCCTTAATAGAGGGCTCGTTGTCTCCGCCTCCACTGCGTAAAACCTCTACAGCATTCAAGCAAATTAATTCCAGCTGGACTGTTTAAAATATAAAGTATTTGAATAAACTTATCACTCTCTGGGCCAAGACCTCAAGAAGAAGAGGGATGATTCATTGCCCATCCCTTACATCTTTGGCACCTGTATCGAGAGAGGATCATATCCCTATCTCTCCCAGTTCGACTTGGATTTTTACGAAAGCTAGAAGTCTCCGCTCCTCCCGAAAAAATTTTCTGACCACGGCCTTAGTTATATTGAATATTAATATTCTTCTTTCTTAGCCTTATTCCCGCAGTGCGGAGTCGGCTGAATGGGTTTTTGCGACCGGAAGAAATAGAACAGGCCGGTCCGTCGAACGGTCTGACGCCTGTTGTAAAACGGAGAAGGAAGGGACAGCACAGACATGTAAAGAACAGCTCGGGCAGCCATCCACATACCCACAAGATTTGGACCCCTGAGCAAGGGTATATTGAATATTAATATATGATGCAAATTCTATTTCACGGATGTGAAGTTTTTATTATTTAAAATTGAAAGGACTTTGAGTGAACGATCTCATTGTAAAAATAAAAATATCAAAACGTTTGAATAGTCAAAGAACCAGACTCTGCCCTTGGGCCGGTGGCAGTAGAGTATCCGCCTCTTGTGTTAGGGGTCAAGGATTCACATCCCTCCTTATGCGAAAAAAATGTGAGTGTGAATGGGGAAAAAGCGTGAGTGTAAAAAAAAAAAAAAATACTCTAAAAAGAATATAAAAATAAATAACAATTGATATTCAATATTTACATACGGTATTTTTGTTAATTGGATCGTTGACGTTCTTAAGTCATTTTTTATTAAAGATATTTTTTACTTTGTTCTTCAGAGAGAAATATATTTTTAAATATTATAAATAATGGATTTTAAAGAACTGACTAATCACAGTGAACACGAATTCTGGTTAGCAGTGCTTTTTGGATTCATGGCCATGTGTATTGGCCTGTTCATTTATTTCTGTTTTATAAATTTGAATTTCACCGTTAATTGCAATCTTCCTTGCCGTCATCGTAAAAGACCAGCTCAAAATGTTTATCAAAATACTAAAAAGAAAAAGCTCCATGAACAATCGCAAACTAAAATCACAGAATTTGTTCAAGTAAGCTAAAAGTCAGGGGCGGGCGGATTTAAGGAATTGCGGAGGTATCAGCCCCGACGATTTCAGCTCTAAAAAAAAAGGTAAGGCAGCTCTATAAAAATAGAGGTGACAAATTAAGTCAAGTTTAGTTGATCATAAAAATTTAAATGAAAAGGGTGTGGCCTCCCAAATCCTAAATCCGCCGCTGATTTTGACAAAGCGATTTTGCTGTTTTCTTATTAAAAATTTTACTTATTAATTTTTGTTAGCCTTATTTTGATCTTGAAAAATTTGGCTAATATAAAGAAACTCTAAAAAGCTATTTTTCTATGATAGTGAACTTTATCGGATTTTTTACTTTCTCTTACCTCTCTATATGTTAATATACACACACATACACACAGTCTTTTTCGGCATCTTAACCCATTTGTATCCAAATGACTTAAATAAAATCATTGGACTGCCTGAGATCCGAACCCCCGAACCTTGGTATACAAGGTACCGCGCTACCAACTACGCCAAGCCCGGAAGCTTGTTAAATTATTGGATTCATGTCAAAAATTCGATGTCGAGATTTTGTCATATGTCAACACAAAAAATCTGGTGTGACAAGCACAGTATAAAACTTTCCCTCACCAAAGAGAAAGTTGTTTGCTGTGCGACCAGTCATACCAGATTGTTTCCTTGTCTTTATTAGCGGAAAAACAAAGAGCATAAAAAAAAAGATTCTTAATTATAATAATTTTTGAATTTTAGGATTTAAACGAATTGGAAACCCCAGGACCATCAGGAACTCAAATTATTGATTCAAGAAATAATATTACAAGTTCATCTACCACTCTAAGTTCGTGAAATTAGCCGGGAAGAGAATTTTTTATTTTTTTATTTTATATGTGTAAATATATGTAATTAATAAAAATTTTATTTTTAACATTAACTCTTCCCTCCATTCACGGGCTTACATCTCGCGAGTTGCCCGAGATAAAAATGATATTCTTTCCACTCTATGCCAAAGAGTAAAAAATATAAAGACCTACAAATATGTTTGGTTTGGGCCTGCCTGCGGCGATCTTCTCATTAATTGGCTTTAAGAGAGAACGCAATACTTTTAAATTGGAAAAAATTGTGGATTTTTAGCAATTTGAGCCGCGGGTTCGCCGGACTTCTCGGCTAGGTTGGTCCCACTCCACCTGGCTCGCGCTGGCTGCGACAGACTCTTACTTCTCTCCACAACCCTCTTTATAAGAGTTCAAAATTTCATTTCGAAATTTCAAAGAGAAATTGGTCAAACAGAGATTCACGGACAGACAGACGGACAGCCCCTAGCATGTTTGATAGATCTATAGGTAACATATTTATTCAAGTGAAAAAAAGGATATTTTTAAAAGGAGTTTCAAGATTGATAAGAAATGCCCAGTGGCGTAGCGAGGACTAATATAAACGTGAGCGAAGTCGCATCAGAGTGTGAATATTTAAAAAAAAATGATTTTTTAAAAGCCTCGCGAGGCCATGGGCGAAGGCCCACTTCACCCACGCCTAGTTACGCCACTTGAACTACCTATGAATCTTTTAAATCATCAGATAAGTTTAATTCCATAATGATATTAGAATAGAGTGAAAAATTTATTTTTTTATCTTTTATAAAATAGGAATTGCAAGGGCGGTGAAAACGGAAAAATTTGGATTTAAAAAAAATAAATAAATAATGAAAATTTGTCTTTGAGAGGGCCCGGGCCCCTCGGGGCTCAGGTGAAAACAGAAAAAATTTAATGAAAATTAGCTTGTGAGAGGGCCCGGGCCTCTCGGGGCCCAGGTATATCGGATATTTTTTTAAAAATATTTTTGGGTATGGAAGGGGGAAGGGGATATTTAAAAATGGGTATGCCTCCCCCCCAAAAAAAAAAATTTATATATACGCACCTGGCATAGGCGCCGGAACTGGGGGGGGGGCAGAGGGAGGCAAAATTTCTTCTTTTATTTCATTTATTTTTAAAAATGATATATTTTTACTTTTGAAAAATAAAATCTTATAAATTAAAAAAATTAAAAGAGTAAAAAATTCATTTTTTTTCAAATTTTTTCCAAAAAATTTTGATAAAATCACTAGCAAATTTTTTAAAATTTTAATTTTATTAAAATTGTGATTTTATTTAAAATTTTTAAAGTTTTATAGTAGATTTGTTTTTGTTTTATACTATTTGAACATATTAAATTATTTTAATTTTCTAAAAAAAAATTTTTTGCCCCCCCCCCTGATTCAAATTCGTTCCGGCGCCCCTGGCACCTGGGGAATTGCTATTTTTATCATTTTCAAAAGAGCTCAGTCAGTCAAAGCAAGTTGACTCAAAACTTGTAATATTAAATCTTTATCTTTAAACTAGATAATAATTTATTGGAATATTATTAAAATAAATTGCATTTATTTTATGAAGGCCTACTGATTTATTATTAGTGGCTAATAACAATGGATAATAGATAGATCTAATATATTAGTCTATGGCAATTAGAAATTTATTTTGGTAAAGCTACGTATTTAAATATTATTTTTATTTATGTAATTAAGTTATTTTTTCAAATTTTCCATGTTTTCGATTTATTTATTTAAAAATAAATAAATTTAATTATTTTTTATTTCAGGTTTCTTCCTATGTTAATTCGACTATTTTCAATGCCTCGTCTCTTTATCTCATCCATGACTTTGCCAACGAACCGACTACTCACATGCAGGGAGACATGTCATCAGATAAACTTATTTATTTTTCATCTTAATTATTTCTATTTTTTAAGGTCAGTAATGCATTTAAATATTTATTTAATTGGTTCAGGATTATTATTTTCAATAAATTAAATAATTAAAAATATTCTAAACTAGTGATTAAATATGATAACCTTTCTTTGTCTGTCTTTCAAATTTTATTTTCATTTTTATTTAATATTTCATTTCTTTTATTCTTTTAATTATTTAATATTTATTCTTAATTTAATATCTGCATTATATAAACTAAATAGATTATTCGTTTTATTAATTCATTCACTATTTCCTTCACTTTGACAAATACTTTTTTTCTTTTTCCTTTATTTTTAATTAGTTTAAATAATTATGTGTTTTGTTTTAAAATATTTTTCAATTATTCCTAGTTTTTAAAATTATTATTTATTGGATTTTTTAAAATTCTTATTCCTATTTGAAGTATTTATATAAATAATTTGTAAAGTTAGATGCAAGCAGAATCTTTACCTACCTTCTATGTTTTCAAATGTATTTTAGTCATCTTCTTCATCTTGAATCTTTTTGTAATTATTTAAGTAAAACTTTATTAAATTAATTAAGCTTATTTATTTTTCATTTTAGATGTGATTTGGACCAAAAGACTTCTCTTCAAAGCATGTTTTTGGAACTCAGAAGGAATACAATATCCAGCCAGCATCATATATATATATCATAGAATTTTAATATCATTAAACAAGGTAAGACTTAATTAACAAATATATAAAAAAAATGAAAACGAGACTAATTTTATTTAATTTTAAATTAACACTGGGCGTCAGGGACTAATCTTTTAAGAAAAACATTTCTAAATCAATTCAAATAAAGAATTTAACAAAGTTTAAGGGATTTTTCTTGATCGTTCTTAAACTATCAAAAATATTATAAACTCATGATTCATCAGGATAACCTTTGTCTGTCTGTCAAATTTAATTCTCTTTTTTTTAATATTTACTCTCCTTTAATCATTTAATATTCATTTTCAATTTATTTTCGATATGTAAATTATATAAATTAAATAGATTACTTGTATTTATTTTATTAAATCATTGACTCTTCGCTTTATTTGACATTTAAATTTTGGGAAACACATGATTTAATCACATTTCTTTATTTTTCGATCCATTATTATCCATTTTTATAAATAATTTATGAAATAATTAAAGTGTCATTCAATCTGAATATGTCAGATTCATTGGATCTTTACTTACCTTCTCTATTTTCAAATGAATTTTAATCATTCATTATTTTAAGCCATTTTATATTTTTCAAATGAAAATCTATATTAAATGCACATTTTATTTTTAATTTTAGGTGTGATTTACACTGAATAACTCGTTGTCAGCTGCTTTATTTCGAGCTTTGATCCATCAATCATATATATGTTAGCCTATATATATAATTTCCATTTCATTCCATTCCTTTTATTTTTCTTACGTCTGACTTATGAAAAGAAATAGAAATGGAATTATATTCGTTTTCAAAAATAGATGATAGAAGATATTTAAGCTTTCACAGAAATTAAATATCATTAAATAAGGTAAGCGTTAATAAATTGAAATTTTTGCTAATTTTAAATCTATTTTCTCCTGTATATATATTTTTTTATTTTCAGAATTTCGTCCAAGATACATCTATTTATTATTCCAGATAAACTCCTTGTCATCTCGCTTTCCTATTTGGTGAGTTTATTATTTTCTATTATGTTATTTTTCCTAAATCTACTATTTGTCTTAAATAAATGGCAAGATAGTCCAAGAGTAAATAGAGGAATGAAAAAATTTAATCACTCATTATTTTAAGGCATTTTATATTTTTTTAAATAAAAATCTTTATTAAATGTTGTTTTTATTTTTAATTTTAGGTGTGATTTGGACCAAAGAACTTGTCGTTTGCTACTTTTCTTCGAACTTTGAATGATATAACATCTTCCATCATATATATATATATATATATATATATTACTATGATGGGAGCTCAGCAAAAGGAAAGGCAACTCTACCCACCGTAACAACTGAAGCAGGCAGTGAAAATTTTAACAAACCTCTTGAAGATGGATGAGTTAGTTCCAGCTGACAAGGTGATTATAAAATAAAATAATCCGGGCCGACATAAGCCTATAATTTTTTTTATCATCTGATTATAATTCGGCCTTCCTTTACCCTTACTTTCATATGTATTTTATAACTCTATGACGTTTGACTTATGATCTTCTTTCGTTTTAATTAATAATTTTTTAAGATAGTAGGAAAATTTCGTTGAACGGTATAGAACTACTTTTATATATTTTAGTATTTTATCTATTCGGTCTAGAACTCTAATAATAAAATTTCATTTTTTTTCTTTTATTAAATCAATTCGTGATTTGAAAAACTAGAAAATTTTTGATTCTCAATTCAACATTATCTTTTTTAAATTAAATTTATTAGGGAATTTGGCCGGGGTTTGTTTTTATAAATTGAATGCTCGATATAGAGGTTGGTGGAGGCAACATCGTGGAAAGTTAGATTAGTTGGGGAGGAGGATTAATAATAATATAATTTAGATTAGCTAAGGAAATGTCCCTTTGGTAGAAAAAAACAAAATTTATTTAATTAAAAAAAATGTTATTAGAATCATTCTTTAATTTTCAAATCAATTTTGCTTCCGGAGAACGATGACTATGATGTCTGGTTCTGATGGCAGTTTTATTTTAATTTAAAAATAAAATATTTATTTTTTTTAATTAAGCAAAATCAAGGGATGAATTATTCTTATCTAAAACTTTTAAAGCCCAGTGGGGCTGGAATAGTTTTTACTTACTATGTATAATAATATTAATATAATATTTTATAACTTCTCTTCGAATTATAATATTTTATTTTGTTTTCTCTGACTGCTGCCAATCTCTAGTAGCATGGATTAACTCGTCTGAGAAAAATATATATACAGTAGCAAATAAATAAGGAAATTTAAGGATATTAGGTTAAATAAAAATTCACTTAAAAAAATATAAGACTTATTTATAGATATACAGTAGTTTAAATCAAGAAAAAAGATAAGAAATGACACAGCCAATATATATATATATATTTAATATTTTAATAGAAATGACAAATCAAAATCTTTGTTCCAGGATCTCCTGTTAAGGAATTCGTCATCACGAGGGATGGATAAATCTTACGGAAATGCAGCTACATAAAAGAAGTAAATCAACGTTTTTAATTTTCATTTTAATCCAAACAAAATAGAATTTCTTAACGTCTTTGACTCGAGTCCCAGTGAACTTTAATAATATCTTAAAAAATAAAAATTTTTCTCATTATTATTAAAATAAATATGAATAATTAACTTTTTTCAAACTATAATTAGATATTTTTGAAGTACAATTATTAGAGTTTGCAAATAATTTTTTTTAAGGAAAAAACTCGGGAAAATAACTTATTTAGTTGCGAATTCTTATGTTAGAATGCCTTTTAATTATTTCGATCGTTGACAGAAAAATATAATTACAGCATATAATTTATAATTAAAAAATTAAGGACACATACCTTAGGTAGCCGATTCATTAATTTAAACAATACTAATAATTTATTCTAAAAAACTGCATTTTTAAATATATTCCTTTTTTTATATTTTCTCAGACTAAAGGGGACAACTCACCGGCTGAATGAAGACGAAGCGTGAAAATCCCCGATGATTAGTAGATTATTTGCTGGAAGAATCATATGGAGTGCATTATCAAAAGAAACAGGCCGATAAAACAAGAATAACTCAACTTCGACATCGTCTTTTTCTGAAAACGTTCGACTTTGTAAGTGTTTAATTTTCAATCTAAAAACTCTCCACTGCAATCTCTAATAATAATAAGAAATGTTCATTTAATTCAGAGTGGCTCTATGAACTCAGGAATTTATTTTACTTATTTTAAGAGTAGAAAATTTTCTTAGATTTTTTTTGGAACTTGTTCACCCTTCCCCGGATACACCCTTATGTCACTTATTTTACCTTTCTTTTCACCTGGGGCTTTTTCAAGAAATTTATTTATAAATAAGTCATTTGTCAATTCGAAAATGTTTAATTAAATCATGGACTCGCAATTTAAAAATTATAGTTGGAGCAATTTTTGAAAATTTTTTTAGATAAAATAATTAACTTTCTTGAGAGGATCCCATTCCATTAAATTTTTAAAAAAATATATAATATTTAATTTGACTTTAGCTATTTAAAAATTAACATCACTTTTATTAATTTAATTAGGCTACATAATATCATTTCCAAACTTTATTTATCAATAATTATAATAATGCATTTTTATTTACAGATATTCGCATTTTGGATGGATCAAGAAGTCAGTGGTGGCCTGGCCTTCGTGTTCCAGTAATAACATTAACGAGAGAGAAGACTTCAAATTATTAGTGAGTATAAAATACGCATAAATACTTTTAATTTTTTAAATAATAATATATAAATTATATCTATATTAATTCAATATAGTATATAATTTTATATTTTTATTATATAAAAAATTTAAAGTAACGAACAAGAGCAAATTCGGGCCCGGGCCCTTTAAGCTAAAAATCTAAAAATAATAAAAATAATTAAAAATAATCATTTTCTTAATCTACTATGTGTCCGAACAGACTATCAAGTTTTTGTGTTCTAGCTGTGGAAACAAAATTAACGAGGAAAGCTGACTTGGAATCTATAATTGACAATTTTGCAACCCTCAAGGCGAGGAGAGTAATTTTATAAAAACTCGCATCTTAGATGTCCCAAAGTACTTATTTTTTAATCTAAAATGCTTGAAAATCAAGCTAAGTCTGATAATATATTTCACGTCTCAGGATAGCTAAAAACGCAGATTTCAGTACCTATTTTCAAAAATTTTTCCTTACCCCCCAGACCACCCGGAAGTCGTCTGTCCGTCTGGCCTCAATTAATTATGGTAATCCTATATTTAGGGAATTTTGACAAATTTTTAACTAACTTTTTTTTTTATTTAAATAAACATACATTATAAGCTATTTATAACTGTTTCAAAAATTGTGTCAAAAACTGCGTAAAAAATTGTTGACATGAAGGTCACAATAGCCTTTTACAAACTAGAAAAAAACTTAGGGTGGGGGGCGTATTATTAAGTAGCCCCGGGGCCCGTCAAGTCTGTCTGCGGCCCTGATTATCATAATAAATATTCTTTAAAAGTAAAAGGATTAACATTTAAATAGAGCATCTTAATTTTGATAATACTATTTCGATTTTAAATTAAAAATATAGAATAGAATATGAAAGATGTTATTTCCTCGGGGGTGGGATACAGTAAAGTCAAGCAAAGAGGGACGAGTTTTCCCACCAGCACTTGGGCCCAAATCAAATTTTTTATTTTACTAATATTTATTTAATTTATTTTAATCATTTGCATGTGTTACATTCATTGTCTTAAATTTTATTTACAAATTTACAAATAAAATAAATCTTTTTTTTTTCAGAAGTGCATCCATCCAATTTACCTTTTGCTGTTCTCCGAGCCGAATTCATCGCTTCCGGCTTGCAGCTGCCATTCGGTGAGTCATTTTATTTATTTATAGGTATCTAAAGTTTATCTAAATTATTTACTTCTCTCCAGTTCTTTTATTTTCGAAATTAATTCAATTATAAATTTGTCTTTAATCAGAATTTTTTTTTTCGTCTTTTGAAAAAGGAAAAATATAATTTTTAATTAAAAATTAAATATTATTTTGCATATAATTTATTCTTAAGATGTTAAATAAATATTCATTAGGGGTAAAAGGATCTTAACTCATATCATTAATAATATTGTTAAAAAGTTTTGAAAAAATTAAATTTTTATTTTTTCAAAGTGATTTAAGCTATTGGATAAGTAAAAAATAAACATTTTTAGTTGATCGAAGGGATTGCAACTAGAATTAAAAGAAAATAAAAAAAGTTGTTCAGATAATTTATTAATTTTAATATTAATTTTATTAAAAAAAAAATAGTCTTTGTTTAATTCTAGTTGTTAATTTCCTCAAAGATTCACCCCCTAAAGCAATTAAATAAAAATATTTTTTATCTGACTTAATCATAACAATTGTCTTCATTGTTTTTTTCAGGAGGTCCCATCATATATTCTAGCAAATCACCTGAGTGAGTTCTTTAAAAAGAGTTAATTATTTTGATGCTTGAAGATTAGGAGACTATTAGAATCTGCATCTAATTTCTGAAGGAAAAATAAAAATGCCAAGTAAGTGTTTTCATTTTATTAAATGCATGAATTAATAATAATTACACAAGTCATTAATCTTTTATTTTTTAGATATAACACCGGAAAAATAAAAATTAAAATGAAATATATTATTTCAGAGAAAAAAAAAAAAAAACTAAAACAAATTTGTAAGTATAATATGAAAAAAAAAATGATTATTCATGTGAATGGATAATCATTTTTTATTTATTTCATTATTATTATAATTTCTCCCCCGAGGATGTCACCTTGTCGTGGTGGGGGAGCTTAGGGTCTCGGCCTGACCAAGAACATCCAAGTCTCATTGCCTTGGTTCATCCAAGGGAATTTAAACCAGAATAAGTGCTAAAGACTTTATATATTTATTAAATATGTAAATATATTTAATAAATATATTCTCTTTAGCGCCCCTGGCGCGCAGAGAGCCGGCGGCCTTCTTTGCCTTGCTGCATGAATGGATGCATACATGCAGGGGGCAAGCGGGCGGCCGCCGCCGTCGCCTCTTGTCGACTCCAGCTCTCTGCGCATGCGCCAGGGGCCAGAGAGTGGGGACTGGAGGCTATATAAGTCATTGCGCGCATGGGTTGGTGGTCGGGGTTGGTGGTGGACAGTCAGACTGATCACATCGTCTGCCTTCATAGTAGATTTCTATATAATGATTTATTAATAAAGACTATTATATACCTGAATCATGACTTTCTTTTCTTTTCTATTACCTATCACTAGTATATAAATATTATATTCAAGAATATTAATAATTTCAATTATTTTAATATGAGAATATTAATTAAACCTAATTTAAATATTTTTCATGTTACTATTGAAAGTAATAAATATATTATTAGTATACTATTTTATTAAAGATTATTAATAATCTCAAAGTTAGTTTTTTATTAATAGAAGAATATTAATTATAATAAATATTTTTAATTCTTTAAAAATATTTTACAATTAATATTCTCCCTTTAATATGAAACAAACCTTGAGATCACTAAATAGTCTACTAATAATATATTTTAAAGATTTGTTACCTGTCCTTTTCCATTACCAAATGATTTCTTCCAATGCTGTCAGCTTGATGTGGGAAGACCTTAAAAAAGAAAAATAGAATTTATTATTATTTTTCTACCTTGGAAGGCTTTTGGGGTTGTTACTTCAAATTTTTTTTTTTTTTTTTACCATACAAAAAAGTTGTACATGTTATCTTATTAGTAGTTAATTAATAGTAGAGTAAAACACTTTATACAAAGCATTATAAAAACATACAAATATAATACAACAGGGCTCAAAATAAAAAAGAAAAAAAATACAGTGCATGAGAAGCGATATCAATGCAATAAAAAAAAAAAATTAAAATATTATATTTCTTTACAATCTTATTAATTTACAGATTAATTTATTTGTTTTAAAGAATTTTTCTATTTAATTAAAAGTTGAATTCAATCTTTTCTAAATTAAATATGATAAGTTTTCTATAGTTATTTAGGGAGAGGAGATAATGTCATTTCTTTTCCAAATGAGGACTTCTCAAGGTAAGTATTATTTTATTATTAATGACCTATATATAAATCAACCCTTATGAAATAAAATAAAACTATATTATGGCAAAGTATAACTTTGAACTATGATAAATTCTATTAATATTTCAAAAAGGGAATCATAAATATATTGATATATATAATTTAATAATTTTGATTAACCCTATGATACTAAGTCTAAAGAAATTTTCAAAAATTGCTTCTATTATAAATTTTGAATGGCCAAGAATATAGTTTAAGTAAACATTTTCTATTTGAAATATAATTTGTAAATAATTTACTTGAGAAAACCCCAAGTGGAAAGAAAAGAGGAATACAAGAGGGGATCCGGGAATTTGTGAGGGTGATGAACCAGGCCCAAACAAACGTAATGCATTCCTAAAAAAAATTAAAATAAATTCCTAAGTTTATAGAGTCACCCTGAATTAAATGAACATTTCTTATTAGATCCGTTCAATTTTTATAACAATGACAGTGGAAAGTATTTAGATTGAAAGTTTAACCACTTACAAAATAAGTTTCCAGAAAAGAAGAAGAGTTGATTCCTTTTTCATTAGATATTCTTGCTTTATCAGCCTGTTGTTTTTTTGACAATGATGTAAATGATCCAGTGAAGTTTTCAATCTCCATCTCGAACACAACGTCTTTTGAGCCTGAAAAAGTAGAAAAAAAACAATTAGATATGATTAGTATATTCTATTCTTCTTAACTAATATTATTTCAATACATTATTATAATTCGAAATTATATCAACGTTCATATTCAGTTAACCAACGCTGGTCTGATGAAGTCACAAGAGACGATCATCGCCAAAAGATTTAATTAATAATAAAAAAGATAATATTCACATCTGCTGTTTTAATCTCCAGCTCCTTAATTACAACTGCAGACATGGAGCAATATATATATCATAAGTTTGATAATATTTTTCACGTCTTAAGATAGTTAAAAAATCGCAGATTTCAGTGTCTAATTTTCAAAAAAATTTTCATACCCCCCAGACCACCCAGAAGTCGTCTGTCCGAATCTGGCCTCAATAAATTGTGCTAACCCTAAGTTTAGGGAATTTTGACAAATTTTTAAATAACTTTTTTTATTTAAAAAAATATTATAAGCTATGTATAAATATTTAAAAAAATTGTCGGCACGAAGGCCACAATATTCTTTTACAAATTAGAAAAGAACTTTTAGAGGTGTGTGGGGGGGGGGGGGGGGGGAAGGGCCGTATTATTAAGTAGCCCCGGGGCACGTCAAGTCTGTCTGCGCCTTGATAAAGACTATTTATTTATATTTTAAATGTTTTTAATACTTTTTACTAGTATTATATAATAAGAATAAAAATATTTTTTTCCTTTTCATTCCCATTATTAGTAAATAAGTATGAAAAACATTTAAAGTCTAATTTATTGCTTTTCTAAATGTCATATAGAGTTTTTAATTATTTTTTACTTTTTTTTCATACTCATTCTGGTTTGTTTTCTATTTATGACATTTAATATTTTTTTTCTTCACTATACTTAACTATGTGTTGAGTTTTCGCTTCTGTTTGATCCTTTTCTTGTTGATTTGTTTTAGCCTACTTCGACCCAATGCCAAGTGCCACATGAAGGATGCTGTAACAAAAGAAAATATATTTAATTAATTATATTTCAAATATTATATGATGATTATCTTTTTTTTCCTTAAATTAAATACTGTATCTTAATCAAAGTTAATATAGAAGAATTTTGATGGCTCAGTGAGTGGCAATTATTAGGATCAGGAAGATGTATGGCAGCCAGCAAGTGATAAAAAAACTATTTGATTATCGTCGCGTTTCGGGATCACGTCGATCCCATCTTCAGGACGATAAACTGTTATTGTTGCTTAGATAGATGCAATTTTGGTTCATACAAATATAAATACTTATATTTGCATATACCATTAGATTTATATGAGAATTGCCGTAGGCGCATGGGCTATATTTTTAATTTGTGGCAAATGGGCCCGAAACGACAGCACTGGCCAAGATTGAAAGACTTAGTCTCTGATTTTTGAATTTTAAATAAAGTCGTTGGAGCGAATTTTGAGAAAATCGAAAAAAATCTGAAAAAGTACATCAGTAATTTTTGCCGATTTTGTTTAACACCCTAGGGGGTGCCTAAATATAAAATTTCAACCTCCTAGCTCAATTCCTTCATGCTTTAAATTGAACCCAGACAGACAGACAGACCATGTTGCGAAAACCACTTTTTTTTTATTCAAGGGACCTCAAAACGTGTATATATATCCATCGAATTTTTGACATGAAACTAATACTTTCTCTCTCTATATATTAACATATATGGAGGTAAGAGAAAGTAAAAATGTGTTGTCAGGACTTACCTAGTGCAGAGAAAGTGAGAGAGAGAGGCCCTCGGAGTGCGCTTAGATGGGGATGCACGAGCGACAAGGTCGATGATTATATTACAAAGAGTATACGTGTTGAGATTTCTCTTCTATGTGATGCTCCCTCATTTGCATGTTGATTTGTTTTAGCCGACTTCGACTCGTTGCCAAGTAACACATGAAGAGATGCTGAAACAAAAGGAAATATAATAAATTATATTAAATATCTAATTTTTTTCTCTAATTTAAATATCTTATTCAAAGTTAATATTTTATCATCTACATATGACAATTTAAATTTATATTGAATAAAGTTTTTTATTATTGTTTTAATAATAGTTTAATTTAACCCAAATGTCCATTCCTAATTACTTGAAGAAATATTTATTTCACGAATATTATTTTAGTCAAATCGTAAAAGTATTAATAAAAAATTTTTATTCTTGAAATTTCAACAGCTTTTATAATTAATATAAGGAAATGTCCCCGAAAACGATGACGATGATGTCCATCGGTTCCTATTACACGGAAAATGGACATCCTCGTGCTTAACTCAATTTTTAATTTTTTGGCGCTTGACACACTAATCCATAACAGGGTCCAATTAATTAGAATAGAATTTTAAATATTAATAATTAGTATAGAAATAATGAAGAAATCTTTTGATAAAAATATATCTAACAAGAGCCAAGAAATAAAAAATTTGACATCCTATTTTTGAATGTTTGAAGGCCAAATTTTCATTAATTGACTCTTGGACGATCTTTGCTATAATGACAAGAGAGCTACTAATTTAGTCTAGTAAATTACCAATTATTAATATTAATGAAAAAATAAAGTGAATAATAAACTCACCAAATGGCAAACTGCAGAAAGACAAACTGAGATGACATTGAGGTCATCTGGGTTGACGACGAGATGCATCGTCGAAAGAGTTCTGAAAATAAAAAGAAAAATAATTAAATTTGTGTTAGCCAAGTAATTTAGATAAAAAAAAAAAAAAAAAAAACAAAAAAAGAGAATATGATAAAAGATTACTCGGGACTAATATTTAAAATGTTAAGATCTATCTTGCCCTCGGGCTTGGTGTAGTTAGCGGCCCGCCCGCCTTGTATACCCAGATAGTCCGATTATTGAAGCTATTTGGATGCCAAATGGCTTAAATTAGAAGGCTTGTATCCCAAATAGATATATATTATATTCAAATATCGGTTATCGTCCATAAACTGCGAGTGAACCTTTTTTTTTCAATAAATCAATTATATGAAAGCTAATTTTGTTTGAATTAAAATCTGAACAATATTCAAATGATTTCCTAATAAACAAAAAGAGTTCCCTTTCAACTATTTACTTTTTAAGATGTAATCTTATTTAAAATAATTTAAATAAAAATGAAGTTAAAGGCTTTTCTATTCAACCCAAAATTCCTTCCCTCTTCTCAATTAATTAAATATATACCGTATATATACATAGGCGTAGCCAACCCCCTATCCCCCCCCCCCATGGGACCCAAGCCATGACTAGATATTTAGAGTTTGGAAGGAAAGTGGTGTAGGTTTTACGGGAAACATATTTATAAGTCAAAATTATTTAGTATATGTGAGGTTTCACTAAGTTATAAATGAAAGAAATATTTTTGAAGTCTTTTTTATAACTTTGTAAATCCTCACATTTACTAAATAATTTTACTAGATATTTAAGCTCTATAATACAAATTATAGGTAAGAGAAAGTAAAATCTAATAATTTACTCTAGCTATAAAAAAAACAACCAAAATGATTTATAAATACCCAAAAATAATCTTAAATTTTTCAAATGTATGAAAAAATTTTTTTGAACGCCCCCACCAAAAATTTCTGGCTACGTCTATGTATATATATATATGCGAAGATAAGTTTTCTCGGGTTAAGTCGCGTGTGATGTTGAGATTTACTCGACATTTCATTTGGAGCCATTTTCAAGACTACCCGAAACGTCGAGTAAATCTCAACATCACAGGCAACTTAATCCGAGAAAACTTATCTTCGCATAGATCCGGTCGCGGAAACCTTCCAGAACATATATATATTTACTCACACACATTCACACAGTCTTTTCAGCATCTCAGGCTATATAAGACTTTGACGATATCCGTTATTAATTAATATACATATTGGGGGGCCAGACATTCTTATTTAAGCCATTTGGATACCAAATAAGAGAAGTGGCTGTTCAACGATTAGAATGATAGACAGGAAGAGAGGATGTCAGCCAGAAGGAAAGCCTCTATCGAATAAAAATCTCCATTCAGAAGACGTTTCAGTTTTAATTAAATAAATCCATCATCAGTTCTTAAGAGCTGAAACGAGCATAAATAATAATTGTAATACAACAACAAAATATTTCTTAAATTATAAAAAACATCAGATCTTACATTATTCTTAAGTCCCACCCATGCGTTTTTTACTTGCGACTATTTCATTGTTTTTTTAAAAGAAAATGAAAATCTTTATTGGAAATTTTCTGGGTTTGAACCATGAAAGTTTCCATTAAAAAATATATAATATTTTATTAAAAACAATGAAATAATCACAAGTAGAAAACTCATGGGTGGGAGTTAATATTGTCCCTCACTGTACACCATTGAGATGCAGATAGAATTGTTATATATAAACATATACAAAATTATATAAAAATACAAGTCTCAAATGTATATATATATATATATATATATATATATATATATACATTTGAGACTTGGCCGTGTTGACTGGTGAGCATATGACATCGGATATACAAATAGTGTATTTTTATATAATTTTGTATATGTTTATATATAACAATTCTATCTGCATTTCAATGTACACCTTGAGATCGCCAATAATCTATTAAGAACTGTTGATGGATTTATTTAATTAAAACCGAAACATTCTGAATGGAGATTTTTATTCGATAGAGGCTCTCCTTTTGGCTGACATCCTCTCTTCCTGTCTATCATTTAAAAATAAATAATCTCACCAAAAGGCAAAGTGAGATGACGATGAGCTCACTTGGATCAACAAAAAGAAGAATCTTCGAAGGAATTCTGAAATAAAAGAAAAAAGAAAAATATAATCTCTATATTAACTAAATAGAGCTTTATTTGAAAAGAGATGGAATTTTTTTTCCAAACAAAGCTCAAATAGACTGTAAATAAGCCAGTCAATATATCGTTTAAGATAACAAATTTGCAAGATAAGTTCGTGTTTGATTGGGCAAAAATTACGCCCCCGGGAGTCGAACCAGGACCTTCACGCTTTAAATTAAAATTTCATAGACACGAAAAGGATCTTATGATAATGAAATTGACACGAAAAAGATCATTTAAGGATTCTTGCTGTGTAGACATTATTTTTAATTGATTGAAGGAATCATTATGTCACAGCCACTTTTGTTGAAGGGGATGTATATATATATATATATTGTAATGGATAAACCCATTCCCCCACTTTTAATTAATAAAATGATGATAAATTTTCTTAATGTTATTTGAAAGGAATTTTTAAGAAGAAATAAAAATAATATTTTTAAAATATAGATATTTATTTAAATAAAATAGTATACAAAAATTGTTTAAAAAATTATTAAAATTAAATGTTGAATAAAAAAAATAGAATATATAAAATAAAAATATATTCTCAAATATTAAATTTCAAAAAATACGAATAAAGAATAAAACAGAGGAGACAATAGAATGGAAGAATGGAGTGAGTGGGGGAACCCACCCCTGACTCGAAGCCTGGGGAAATACAGCAGCGGCGGACAAAGGCGAAAAGAAAGTAAAAAAAGACCTCGCTCAGCTCTCATACGCTCAACATCTCAAATCGTTCTCTCTGAGGTCTTCACCTAAAACAAATACAAATATACCCAGTATTTTTTATGCAAATGCATTACTATATACCCCAGTAATTATTCTATGTGCAATATCAATTACCAAGAATCCAAATTTCTCTATATTCGTTGATCGGAAGACAGCGAGAGCCTGAAACAGAAAAATCATCAAACAGCATCATTCATCTCTATTTCTACAATCAAATTCTTCACTTACCTGCATCAAGCGGCTTTCAAGACATCGAAAGATGAGTAGACCCAATAATTAATATTCTGTGATCACAAACTTTTTAACAATTAAATTTTATGAACAATTAAACTTTTTAACATAATAATTCAAACAAAATAAAAATAATAATTTGCATTGAAATAATTTTTCTAAATACCATAAAAAATCATTAATATAAAAATATTAAAAATAATTATCACTTTTACAAATAATACAATATTTCTGAAATTCTCAAATAATAATTTAGAATATTCAAATCATTGCACAATCTTTTTCCAATATAATTATAAATAATTTTTGTCACAAACCAAACGTAAAGAACGTTCTTTCAAAACAAAGAAAATAATAAATATTTGTAAGCTTAAATTGAATTAATCTTTTATTATCTCTTTATCAAAATATTAAAATTGCGCATATCAATAAATCATTATTAAAACTTTATTTGCAAAACAATATCGAAATATCAATACTATTTGCTTCACGAAGGAAAATAAAATCGTTAACTTTTCTTGTGTTAAACAACTTGTTTTATTTTCAGAGTAGATTAAAGTAACCTTAATTAAAATAAATATATATTTTCTTTTCCCTATCCTTTAAAATCATGCGGATAATACCTCTATATAATAAAATAAATGCGAAGCAGATAATTACATTCCCTATTACACTGAGAAAACCCATTTTAAAAGCCGAAAGAGGCAACAATATAATTCACGCCGATATTTTAGAATTCAAAATGTAAATAATTAAAAAAAATCTAAACATGGGTAAATATTTATATTTTGTTACCATGGCAACTATTTCTCCTATTTTTATTTTTTCTTAATTTAACGGTTAATTACTCATTAACTTATTGTTATTTGTGAAACAAAACCTATCCGGGACTCTCACAAACATACACAAAAGATTTCATCAAAATCGTTCAGTCGTTTAGGAGGAGTTCAGTCATATACACACGTACAGAAGAATTATATATATAAAGATATATATTATATTTTATATCTTTATATATATAATTCTTCTGTACGTGTGTATGTGACTGAACTCCTCCTAAACGACTGAACCAATTATGATGAAATTTTCTGTGTATGTTTGTCAGACTTCCGGACAGGTTTTGTTTCACAAATAACAATAAGTTAATGAGTAATTAACCGTTAAAATAAGAAAAAAATAAAAATTAGGAGAAATAGTTGCCATGGTAACAAAATATAAATATTTACCCATGTTTACGATTTTTTTAAATTTATTTACATTTTGAATTCTAAAATATCGGCTTAAATTTTTTGTCTCTGTACCGGGAGAGTTCCGGAAAGGATATGATTCACAAATAATCTTAAGTTCATGAATAATTAACCGTGAAAATAGTCTCTATATATAAAAATGAAAGGGGAAGGCGAGCAAGGGGGTCCAGGGGGCGCAGCCCCCTGGCTAGACGGAAAGCCCCGCCGAAGGCGGGGCTTTGCGTCTAGTATATATATAAAATCATTATTTTAATTTAATCAATTTTTATTTTCAGAGTTTTGACTAACCAATGTACACGAAGGTTTCAATCCTGAAAGAACCAACATCAGGGCCTGAAAAGTGAATAAATCACAATAATTTCTCATATAATATACATTTGTGTTAACAAACGTTTATTGGATTTACATTAATTTATTAAATATTTTTCTGTCATTTATTAAAATGTTGATTATTTTTTTACATTTCGTATAAAGTATTAGTTTGTTGTAGAATTAGTGTTTTTATTAAGTAAACTTAATAAAGATTTTAGAAACTTAATAAAGATTTTACTTAATAAAAACACTATATATTATATGAGAAATTATTGTGATTTATTCACTTTTCAGGCCCTGATGATGGTCCTTTGAGGATTGAAACCTTCGTGTACATTGGTTGGTCAAAACTCTGAAAATAAAAATTGATTAAATTAAAATAATGATTTAATATATATATATACCTGGTATATATATATACTCCCCTTCAACAAGAGTGGCTGTGACATCCTGATTCCTTCACTCAATTAAAAACGAAAAAGATCTTATTATAATGAAATTTTAATTTCATTAGTATAATAGGCGGATGCGAGAGTTTGTGTTTATTGGGCCCGCGGCCTAGGGTAAAGATAGCCCGCCTGCCGTGAAAGCGCCTGGTTCGACTTCAGGGGACTCAAACACGAACTTATCTCGCAAATTTGTTATCTCATATAATCTATATATAATTATCAAACAAGAAAATTAAAATTATTTATCTATAAAAATATAATATATATAAAATTATTATATATAGTGCATAGAAATAAAAATTTTTATCATTTTAGTGAATTAAAATTGTGACAATCCACATGAAAAGGTACCAAATCTTCAGTGGGCTAAATTTTCAGAAGAGCAACTAAAACAATTCAAAAAAATTTTTTATTACTGATTCCGATTCTCTAGTTCTTCATCTTATATGATGAAATATTCGATTCATCAGAATCGAAATATTTTATATAAAAAAATGAAAAAACAAGACAAAGGTGGGACAAGAAAGGGACCTAACAAACTTTAAACTCATTTTTCTCTAAACTAGGTTTTTCATAACCAATATTTTAAAAATTCATATCTTTCAAACAAAAATGATAAAAAAACTAAAAATACCGGCTTGCTCAACAGGATGTGTTCTGTACAGAAAGCATAAGAACTCAATTTTGATCCCGATGAAGATTTGGTTGGTACCTTTTCATGTGGACGGTCACAATTATATACCGACCAAAGCACCCGCATGCGTTTTCCATGTGATTATTTCATTGTTTTAAAAAAAAAGTATGATGAGTTTTTAATGGAATCTTTTGTAGTCAAACGTAGAAAAGAAATTAAATAGAGATTTTCATTTTCTTTTATAAAAAATAATCATTTAAGAAAACGCATATGGGAGCTTGATCCTCTGTAATTATTTGATTAGAAATGGCTAAATATGATATAAACTTCCCAGTTTAGAATAGCAAGAATTGCTCACCTTGACTTCTTCGCTTTTTAGTCGTAAGCGCAAATTGACGCCTCGTCGTATGTCAGTGGAAAAATCGTTCTTGCCAAGGGCAGAGGTCATTCCTCTCTATTCCTCTCTATTCAACAACCTCGAAGTAGAAACCCGAAGCGAACTGCCTGTGAATGACTCCAACTGGTGGATCCATCTTGATCCTGGTCTTTTTCCCTGGAGTTTGCCCTCTATATTGATCTTTTCGAGGTCAGTTTCTCTGTGTACCAAAGTAGCGCAGAATGCGATTGAAAAAAATTGCACATTTTTACTCCCCAGCTTCACGGAGATTGAGAGTTAACTTGGATCAAAGGTAAGAAGAATCCCGGAAGGAATTCTAAAATAAAAGAAAAAAATATATAATTTCTATATAATTATCAATTATGAGAATTAAAATTATTTATATATATCCTACTGCATAGAAATAAAAAATTGAATCATTTCAACTCGTTAATGTCATATAAAATTATTAATAATTAATATAATTAAAAAAAAGTTAAATAAAATGTTTTACTATTCAACCTTAAATATCCACCCTTCCCTAAATAAATTAATTTTTGAATTTAAAATTTCAAGAGTCAAGATATATAAAATTTGGCTTGAATTTTAGTTTTCTCTTTAGCTCCAGTATACTTGAAGTTTGTAAATACTTTTAAATAAAGAAAGAAATAAAAGAGGAACCCAAATTTTGTCATTCCTTGACTCTAGAACCATCTTGCTATAAAGCTATGATAGTTACTAATTATTAATATTATAAGAAAGATAGAGTGATGAAAATAAATAAACAGACCAAATGGCAAAGTAAGATGACGATGAGTTAACTTGGATCAATGACAAGAAGGAATTCTGAAATAAAAAGTAAAAAAGAAAAATTATCAGCTAATTTAAATTAATCGTTTTTTCATTTTTTTTATGTCTGTTAATCAAATTATTGTATTAAATTATTAAGGCTTACCTTTTTTAATGATTTTTAATCGCTCTCCATTTTCTTTTAAACATTCTGGCTTAAAACAGCTAAAGTTTTTTATCTCTCTTTGAAAATTTCAAGAAATATATATATATATATATATTGATAGTGTGCTCTACAAACTCCAAATGAAAGGGATGTCTTTTGGTCTAAATCACATCTAAAATAAAAAATAAATAAATTTAATATTAAAAGATTAGTCCCTGACGCCCGGAGTTAATTTAAAATAAAAAAAAATTAGTGTTTTGATTTTGTTATATCTGTTAATCAAAAATTATTGAGGCTTACCTTGTTTCATGTTTCATTTCTATCCATTTGAAGAATAAAATTCTATGATATATATATTTGAGTGACATAATGTTCTCTCAAGGCTCCAAGCAAATTAAGAGGAGTCTTTTGAACCAAATCCCATCTAAAATGAAAAAACAAATCATTTAATAAAGATTTTTAACATAATTATATAAAGATTTGTAATAATAAGTGATTAAAATACTATCTTAAAAATAAAAAAATTCAAAAATGATTAAATAAATACTTCTAAACATGTAATTAAATTATTTGTATTAGTTAATCTTGATTATTATGTTTTTTCCCTTCAACTGACCTTACCTCAAAAGTTCTAAGCTTTATAGGAATTATAATGTTAAAAAGTTAATTAAATAAAAATTAAATAATTTTACAAAGTAGAATAGTAGTAAACAAAACATGATTATTTAAACAAATTAAAAATTAAAGGAAAAAAAAAATTATTTGTCAAAGTGAAGGAAATAGTGAATTAATTAAAAAAACGGATAATCTATTTGATTTATATAATTTGCATACCGAATTAATTTTAAAATAAATATTAAATGATTAAAAGAAATAAAATATTAAATAAAAAAATGAAAAAATAAAATTTGACAGAATGGCCAAGAAAGGTTATCCTGTTGAATCACGAATTTAGAATATTTTTAATTATTTAATTTATTGAAAATAATAATCGTGAACCAATTAAATAAATATTTAAATGCATTACTGACCTTAAAAATTGGAAATAAGATGAAATATAAATAAATTGAATTGATGACATGTGAGAAATATTTTAGCCGGTTTCCTTGGCAAAGTCATGGATGAGATAAAGAGACGAGGCATTCGCTTGCGTTTTCAATGGAGTCAAAGTCAAAGCAATCGAGCTTCTTGGATCATTCATTATTCCTATTGAAATAATAAAATAAAATTATTATAATTCAAATAAAAACAATTAAATATAATTCATTTTATTAATTTAAAAAATGATTCACAACATTTAAATATTCAGATATGATAAAAGCAATTTTTTTTATTTATTAGTAAAAGAATTTGATTTTGTGGTTTATTTGTAAAATTTACGTTTTGGCCACTCATTCTGTGGCCTTCTTCAGGTACAATTGAGCTATGATTATAAAGGTAGATCTGTGACAATCTGGCTGCCGCTTCTGATATGCACCCCTTAAAAATTTAGGCCTAGCCCTACTCTTTCAAATGGTAATCGCCCAGTTCCAATCATCCCGCGGCCCACGGGTTGAGAAGCGCCAAGGGCGGATACAAGGGGGAGGGTAAAGGGGGTAATTACCCCCCCCCCCCGAGATTCAAAAAAATACCTTTTTTTCGCAAAAAAATTTATTTTTAATGTAAAATTTTTAAAATTAATACTTAAAAATTTGATGTGTAATTATATTCTGGTAAACAAGTACAGAATGCGCTTTTAAATTACCGAAATTAAAAAAAAAATAGTGTGCTGTGCGACGAGTCACACCAGATTACCCCCCCCCCGAGAAACACCTCTGGATCCGCCCTTGAGAACCGCTGCTATAAGGTAATCCTAATAATTGTAATCCCTGTCTATTTAAATGACCCATTCTTCGGTGCCATAATTCAATATTTTCTTAAATTAAAGATTTTTCGACTTTTTCTAAATTTAAATTTAAAAAATACAAATTTCCTTTACTCTCGCAATTTATAGAAATTTTGTCTCCGAAGATTTTTAACTTCTTCAGAAAAAATTAATTTCTTTCCTGTATTTATTTATTAACTTACTCACTGAGAGTAGATCGTGAAATAAATTTGGTACTATCAATGCTTCTAAATTTGGTTAAGTCCGAAAAGAATCGAGTAATATCTAATTCAAATTTATTTCGGCGTAATGGCGGAATTGGCTACCAAACAAAAAACTTAAATCTGGTGTGACTGGTCGCACTGCACCCAACTTTCTCTTACTTTCAGTAAGAAAAAGTGTTCTGTGCTTGTCACACCAGTCGAGATATATTTAGTTTTCGCCGATATATAGGGACCGTGCGTCTAGACCTTTGCGCCAACTAGTGGCAATCATCTTAATTAGTCGGGGGATTTGTTAAATATTTAACATGTGATTTATTTTTGAATAATTATTAATTAAATATATTGAGATTATTTGAAGTTTGTCGACTTTAAGAAAAAATTGCTGTATCCGTGGCTGTAATAATACATCACTTCAGAAACCTGGAATGGATGTGAAAGTGAAATTTTATAAATTTCCAGATAGCCACATGAAAATAGCAAAACGTAAACAGTGGATAAAAACAGTAAAAAATTATGACCAAGTCCAAAATTAATTAAAAAATATATTACATAATTAAAATGAATTTTGAGATTAAACTCGACGCATGTAAATAACTCATTTTGTTAACCAGGTTCTTAATATTTATGACATTTATTTCATAATAAAAACTTAACCTTAAAACTTTTTTCCATTTCAGAGAAAATCCAAAAGACTGGGTACCAAATCAAAATTCGAGAATTTGTAGTAATACTCATTTTATAAACAACGAAAAATCGGAACATCCGTCTTATATTCCCTCGATTTTTCCTGGAAGCAAAAATATTTTAAAAAAATATACAATCCTTGTGAGGTATCCGGCTATTAAAAATTCGTGAATTACTAAAAGCTGCTAGTACTAATAAATAATAAACTAATAAGTACTAATAAATCCTCTTTTTGGTCACAAAGACCAATTCACCCCAGAAGAAGTAGATGAAACATAACCTGCAACATTGCTTCTCTAAGGATACATATTGAACGAATTAAGAACTTTAAAATTTTATCTAAAGTTCCAAATTCATTATTTCCTCATATTGATGAGAACTTGAATATAAAACGAATGATTTGGATTTAAATGTGACTTTGACGCTTATGACTAGAGCCCGGATTTTTATGCAGCAAAAACCGCTAAATATGCCATATAATATGCAGTAAAAGTATTAAAATATGCAGCCAAATATGCAATATATTTATGGCAAAAAGACAGTGGCGGATCCAGAGGAGTTTCTCGGAGGGGGTAATCTGGTGTGTCTGTTCGCACAGCACACAATTTTTTCTTATTATCGGTAATTTAAAGGTAAATTCTGTAGTTGTTTACCAGAATTTATATACAAATCAAATTTTTAAGTATTAATTTTGAAAATTTTATATTAAAAACACAATTTTTTTCAAAAAATATTTAAAAAAACTAAATTTAATTAAAAAAAAAAAAAACATAGGGAGCGATCCATTGCGAAATTTTTGAAGCAAACGAGGACCCCTGTTTTGACATTTTTTTTCTTTAATTAATTTGACTTCGAACTATGAAACACAACTGACTTGATATTCATCCAACGAAAATTCTAGCAAAACTAAATTTATTTCTTAAAAGAGGATATAAAGCAGTGGTTCCCAACCGGCGTGTCCCGGCACCCAAGGGTGCCGCGAGATATTTAGATAAAAAAAAAAATAAAATAAAGAGGCGAAAAAATAAAGTTTTGCTAAAAAAAAGGTCAAATGATTTTCACGCAAGGGAAAAAAAAGGAAGGGTGCCGCTAGTGTGTAATATTATTCCCAATGCACCTTTGGGGTGCCGTGGACTTCAAAAGGTTGGGAAACGCTGATATAAAGAATAAAAAATATAGTTATTTATAAGAGGGCATTTGGATACCAAATGGCTTAAATAAGAATGCCTGGACCCAAATATGTATAATAATCAATAACGGATATCGTTTAAAGTCTTAAATGGCCCAAGTTGCCGAAAAGACTGTGTGAATGAGAAAAAAGTGTGCATGTTTTTTTTATAATAGTTATTTATTTTTTACAATGTAATAAAAGGCTTAAAAATTTTTTTTTCGTTTAATTTTTTTTTTTTTTTTTTTTTTTTTTGTTTAAAAAAAAAAAATTAAAAAATTAAAATAAAATGAAAATTTTACTGAAAAAAAATTTAAAATATCCAAAAAGTCTTAAATATGCAACTTTATGCAATATTGACCAAATATGCAAAAATATGCAATATAGAATTTGAACCCTAGCTCCAAGGGGGCATGATTCGGATAGAAAATTGGTTTTCAGTGATGTACCTATTAGCAAATAGAATATGCAATTGCATAGGAATCCGGGCTCTACTTATGACACTTTCAAAAGAATTTGTTTTTTCAACTACCGCATAGACATGATTTGAGTTGAATATTTTTTTTTCTCTTTTTCATCATTGTGGCCGCGTATAATATTACTGACAACTAGTTGAAATCAGTATTTTATTATTTTTTCCATTTTTTTAAATATTTTATGTTGTTTGCAATGAATGTTTACATTCCACAAAGTTTGTCAAAAGAACACTAGACAGCGCTTATTTAGGCTATAGTGCTGCCTCTATGTTTCACGCACGATCCCTATTAGAATTCAAGATATAAAATTTATAAACATGGGAAAATATTTATATTTTGTTACCACGGCTATTTCTCCTATCTTTCCTATGAAGTACAATAGCAAAGTCTGATTCAAAAGGATTCAAGGACAAAATGAGAATATATATTTTAAAGAGCATCTAAAAACTAATTGATTTTTGAATTTTAATCAAAATCTTTGGAGAAAATTTTGAAAAAATAAAAAAAACTGAAAAAAGTACATCCGTAAAGTACTTGTACTTTTTGGCCGATTTTGTTCAAAAGTTTTTTATGTTACGTGCCAGGGGGGTGCCTAACTTAAATATAATATTTTTTCGTTCTTGATATATTTTGTTCACAGACAGACAGACCATGTCGCGAAAATCACTTTTTTGGATTCAGGGGTCCTCAAAACGTGTATATCTATTAAAATCTCGACATCGAATTTTTGACATGAACCCAATAATTTCTCTCTTTATATATATTAACATGTAGCCCTATATATATACGTAAGAGAAAGCAAAAAGTAGTGTGAAAGCTCGTAATTTTAATGTATACATGAGTATACATATACACATAGCGTAGCTAGGGAATTTGGTTGGGGGAGGGGGGCCAAGACAGTCATACTCCGGAGGGCCCGAAATCGTCTCAATTTGTCTTGAAAGGGGGAGCCTTCTGGGGGGGGACCGGCCCCTCGGGATCCCCCTAGTTACGTAAACCTTTTTTGCGCCTCTCCCCCATTGTATCAAGATATGGCTGAATTGGGTTTTAAAATTTAATTGGAGATTTAAATCCTTAATCAATAATCCGAAAATTGAGTACTATTATCCCAAAAGGATATTAATATCGATCCGTTAGAGTGATTATTAAATATTAATTAATTAATAGACCACTAGAGTTAATATTATGTGGAACGATCGAAGACGCATATCAATTAGGCACTAAAACGATATAGAGGATCTTAACGCTCTACTTATTTCATTAGTTAATTCTTAATAATATTATTATTTTCTCCCTAATTTCTCAAAAAAGTTTAATTAAATTCATATTAAAAAAAAAATTTGTTCATCGTCAACATATGATAAGTTGACTGAATATTTTTACTTTCTCGTATAGAATATAAAGAGAAAGTATTGTAATCGTAAAAAAATTAGACTTCGAGATTTTGATGTTTCTCCACGTTTTAGACCTCCCTGAATCCAAAAATACCATTTTGGGCATTATGTCTGTGTGTGTGTGTGTGTTGCTCTTTACCCTAAAATTGTAGATTTCTATCAACTTTTGGAGTAAATATGTCACTTGAAAGTAGTACCTATTAAGTTTTTTCAAAAATTTTTAAATTTTCAATTTCTTTGTTATGTTATGATAAAATACTGAATTGTAAACAGTTTTTATTCTTTGATATTTTTTCGTAAACTGAATAGTTTTTGAAATAATCAAAGAAGAAAACGACATTTTTCGTTAATTTTGGAAAGAAAAATCAAAACAAAATCATACTGGTGTCATTAAAAAACATGTAAATATAAACAAATGAAAAAACTTATTAGGTAAAGTACTACTTCCAAGTGACGTATTTACTCCAAAAGTTGATAGAAATCTACAATTTTAGTGTAAGGAGCATATACCAAATTTCATCGATCTAGCTGCTTTGGTTTTTAAGCAATCGTGTTCACACACACACCCAGACGTAATTCCAAAAGAATATACGAGAAAGTCTCGGGGAAGTCAATCCCCATATATCATAAATAAAAGAAAATCCATAAAATTTGTTAAATAATAAATTCCATAAAAATTAGTGTATTATTTTTTCTTATCCTTATTGGGTGCGGGGAGAAAGGAGATAGAAGATAATGATCATTATTGGTTTGTCCTGGGTCAGGGATGGCGAACATTTTTGAGAAGTAGGTCAAATTTTGTTCATATTTTTTTTAGTACTAGCCCGTGGGTCACTAATGCCCATTTGCACCAGAGGTAAGTTTGAAAATCTTTAACTGAGTATTTTTAAAACTAAACATCTTTATAATTCATTTGACTTAACAGCGTGGTTTGACGATTGGAAAATTTTTAGTGGGGTTAAAATCAGGTGAGTAACAATCGTGGGTTAGTTAAAAATTTTGCCCTGATCCACGGGTCAGAGGTTTCGCCCTCACTAACGTCCTAGGTAATACGAACCCCTTTCAACTAGGCAAATAAATAATCTTTTTTGGAAATATTTTGCATAACTCCCAGGCGCGCTTGGCAAGTGATGCCCTCTCGTGTCAGATTTGTTAACCAACCGTCTTTGGACTTTATATTTGTTCGATTTCTCAATTCACTTCCCGTTAATGTTAACATATACTAGGAGGGAAGTTGTCCTTTTCGATTATCAAAATTGGTTAAACATTAACTTTCTATTGTACCACTTTTTATTGTACCGATGGCAACCGTGGCCGTGTTTTAGTAATAATTTAATACTTAAAATTGAACACGACCATGTCTCGAAAACCACTTTTTTGGACTCAGGGGACCTCAAAACGTATATATCTATCAAAATCTCGACATCGAATTTTTGACATGAAACCATTACTTTCTATATATTAACATATATAGAGGCAAGAGAAAGTAAAAACCGTCAAAATAGTCAAGCATTCTGCCGATAGATAGCTAGACTTGTTAACATAAGGCATCAGATCAGATCACTTATAAGTAGAGCCCGGATTTTTATGCAGCAAAAACCGCTAAATATGCCATATAATATGCAGTGAAAGTATTAAAATATGCAGCCAAATATGCAATATATTTGTGACAAAAATATTAAGTAAATGGCTTCAAATTAAAGATAAATCATGATTTCTACTGATGTAAAACTAATGGTGTTTTATTTTTGGAAGAAAATGATAGAAAAAAAAAAGATTGGTCTCAATAAAAACTAAATTTAATTAAAAAAAAAAAAAAACAGAGCAATCCATTGCGAAATTTTTGAATCAAACGAGGACCCCTGTTTTGGCATTTTTTTCTTTAATTAATTTGACTTCGAACTATGGAACACGACTAAGGGCGAATCCAGAGGTGTTTCTCGGGGGGTAATCTGGTGTGACTCGTGGCACAGCACACTATTTTTCCTTAATTTCGGTAATTTAAAGGCGCATTTCTGTACTTGTTTGCCAGAATATAAATACAAATCAAATTTTTAAGAATAAAAAATATATAGTTATTTATTTTTTACAATGTAATAAAGGATTCAAACTTTTTTTTTGTTTTTAGAAAAAAAATTAAAAAATTAAAATAAATTGAAACTTTTACTGGAAAAAAATTTAAAATATCCAAAAAGTCTTAAATATGCAACTTTATGCAATATTGACCAAATATGCAAAAATATGCAATATAGAATTTGAACCCTAGCTCCAAGGGGGCATGATTCGGATAGAAAATTGGTTTTCAGTGACTTACCTATTAGCAAATAG
Organism: Euborellia annulipes; assembly: GCA_023213315.1. Classification (NCBI taxonomy): domain Eukaryota; kingdom Metazoa; phylum Arthropoda; class Insecta; order Dermaptera; family Anisolabididae; genus Euborellia; species Euborellia annulipes. Next base: position 10,770 of record JAKCPI010025524.1, on the reverse strand, counting down.
AATATGCAATTGCATAGGAATCCGGGCTCTACTTATAAGGCTGTAATTATATATTTTTATGCTGTTATAAATGATATTAATATACAGTATAATAATAGTCTATTTATAAACTATTCATTATTAAAAGATCAACGAAAATTAAATATATAAGGTTAAATATATCCCCCTACCATTCTATCATCTGTTGGCAAATTTTCGACTTTTGGCTAACTTTTTAAGACCCCTAACGGCATCTTATCGACAAAAACATGCGAGCAGCTTGCCTTCCCAACCCTCTTATTTTTCGCGCTTAACACCACGTGTATTCACAAATTTTCTAGATTTCTTCTCACTGAGAAAGACCCGCGGCAGTGCGGTCGAAACCAGGCGGTTTGAGAAGTTGAAATTTAAATAAATTATATATTTTTATATATTTTGTTTTTCTATTGGACTGCAGTGGCCTGTTTACACCTTTCCTGAATACATTCAGTCCTGGGTGAGTGCTATCATCTAAAAAAAATGTCATCTCCCTGCAAGGGCGGATACAAGGGGGAGGGGTAAAGGGGGGTAATTACCCCCCCCCCCCCGAGATTCGAAAAAAATACCTTTTTTTCGCAAAAAAATTTATTTTTAATGTAAAATCTTTAAAATTAATACTTAAAAATTTGATGTGTATTTATTTTCTGGCAAACAAGTACAGAATGCGCCTTTAAATTACTGAAATTAAGAAAAAATAGTGTGCTGTGCGACGAGTCCCACCAGATTACCTCCCCCCCCCCCCCCCGAGAAACACCTCTGGATCCGCCCTTGTCTCCCTGCCCAAGCAGATATTTTTTTTAAATAAAATAATTTGCAGTGTTCAAATTTCTGTCATATATAAATTAGAAATTTGAAAATCCTATGGGTCGTTTTGATAACTTACCTACCCGAACATTAAAATAGCCTCCCTATGGGGAAATACATGGTGTTTGTCCTTCAACTATTTTAATGCTGAAGGACAAACACCATAGGGTTTCCCCATAGGGAGGCTATTTTAATGTTGGAGTAGGTAAGTTATCAAAACGACCCATTGCTTAGAATTCAATTAAAAAGAAATTTTCTTTCTAGAATCTAAAAATTATAAATATCAAAATTAGTATTTGCATGCAAATTACCTTTATTATTTTGATTAGAATTCAGAGAGCAGGTTTAAGAATGGCAGATGACTTTGTTGTTTGGCACGAGAGTAAAAATCTGAGGAGTGAGTGCGTCAATCACCGCCGGCGAATATTTGAAGTTGACTAACCCTGGAAATCCATCCAAAGAAACGTAGATCCGGTTCACGATACGCCTGTGGGATGAAAAAGAGAATTTATTATTTTTTTAAAAGACTCCATTAACGAGGACTTTAGAATAACATTTTATAACTAGACAAAATCAACAGTTGCTGTTTGTGATTTATTAATTAATTTAAGCCAATAAAGTTGGTGATTTTATGAACAGATCGAAAGCCACAAATAAATAAATAATTAATACATAAAAGGTTTTGATGTCGCCCTCAAATCCTGTTGCTTTTCTCTCTCTCTCTCTTTCTCTCTTAATTAAACGTCACCTGAAATGAAATCTAAACAGCTCTTTTAGGTCATTTAATTTATTTCACTAAGTTATATTCTAATTGTGTTCTGGCCGGCCTTAAAAGGCTTGAACTGAGCTGACCAAAACACAAACGTCTCCAATTGATGAGAGGGAAGCCAAGGGGTGCGCACCCGCACCGCCAACCCAATTTCCGCTCGACGACCCAGGGGGAGAGGGCTGCCCAAATACCCAAATGTGGGGTTTCAATGTGGGCCGGGGTTTTGATTTGGACAATTCAACGGATATAGATGACACCTTTTTTTTTCTGCCGTTCTCTTTTCAAATGAAATCCTCCCCTCATCCGAGGTTGTGTTATTTTCATTTTTAACATAGTAACCAGAAACGTTTCGTTTGACTTCCCCTAAACATACACCGTTTGTATGTAGTAATAAAATTTATTTTGAAAAGAAACGAGTGAAACTCAAATGAGATTTTAATAGTAAGTTATTTTAAGCCAAATATGAGAAAACGGCGGATTTTTATAAAAATATATTCAACAATAAAGCTTTTTACTTTCTCTTATCTCTATATATATGTTAATATATATAGAGAGAAAGTATTGGATTCATGTTGAAAATTCGATGTCGAGATTTTGATGGATATACACGTTTTGAGGTCCCCTGAATCCAAAAAAGTGGTTTTCGCCAAAATAGTCTGTGTTCTATTTAAAGCATGAAGGAATTGAGATAGGAGGCTGAAATTTTATATTTAACTTAGACACCTCTCTGAGGCATGAAAATAAGCTTTTAATCAAAATCGGTCAAAAAGTACTAGTACTTTACTGATGTACTTTTTTAGTTTTTTTCGATTTTCTCAAAATTCGCTCCAACGATTTTTTTTTTAAATTCATAAATCAATTATTTTTTAGATGCTCTTTAGAAACTCGAAATCTTTTTCGAAACAAGAGGGGTAAGACGTTCTATAATTCTAATTTTTCCTAGCAATAATTACTCCTTATTTGCCGAATAATGTTTTCCTTCTTTCAGTCCAACTTTTACCCAATTATTTTTAGTTTGTCACGATGAGTGCAAGACAGAAATATATAGAAGTACGTCTCCCTTACTGTGTCCGAAAAAAAAAAAACAAATATAGCGGTCATGGAAAGTGGTTCGAAAAAAAATATCACCAAAACTTGCAATATTTCACCATCAACGCTGTCTACAATTCTGAAGAAAAAATGAAGAAATTTTACAAATCGAAAAGGCCAGAGACGGTTAATTCCCTATTCTCGAGGATTCGTTAAACGTGTCTCCGACAATGTAGAGCACAAAACTTTGTAGGTTGGAGGTGATCTCCTCAAAGTGAAAGCAAAAGACCGAGTCGAAATCGGATATAATAATTTCCCTTAATAATTCGAATTTTTTTTTCCTCTTAATAATTCAAACTTCTTGATAATTCAAAAGCTCGATAATTCGAATTTTTCTTGTAGTTCCTTGGATTTCGAATTATCGAGAGTCGACCCCAGTATTTCCTTGTTCACTTGCCCACTATCTCTTATATTAATTTCACTTTTGACTGGGAATTTTTTATTGGCCCGGTAAAGGTTTTCGGTAGGTTGGGATGAGGTAGTGCTCCTTCCCATCCATCCGGCCCACACCTCTCAAGAGATCCCGGGTTAACCAAGTCGGAATCATCTCCATTTTCAAGACAGTTAGGCCTCCTCAAATTGGGCCCTTTGTGTCTGTGGGATGTAAGTGTTTCCCACACCGAATAATGCTGAATTATTTGCGGCAAGCTGGACACAAACCCGATTTGTATTAAAACTACAGATCCTTAATCCGCAGCTTATTCAGCTTATCCACTTGCTTTCTCAAATAAAATTTTGATAAACATCCTCTCTTCTTAAGCTTATATGGAATTTGTAAAAGATATCCGATTTTTTCTTTTTTTTTCATTTGTATTGTAAACTGTTTGCCTATGAGTGAATATGTAAAGTGAGTGTCGGAGCGCTTATTAAGTGTTAGATGAACCTTTTCTCGGGGGGCATCAAGTGCACTTAATTGAGTGTAACCCGCTATCAGCTTGAACGACTATCTAATAGAGAGCGCTGGTTGGGCCATTTGTGTTCAACGATATTGATCTCCCTCCCCCCCTTCTAGAGGGGTAAGGGTAAATCCTCCCTATTCCGGCCAAAATCACCCCCTCTCTGACATCCTCTATCCCCACTCTATGAGCATATGTTATCTACGCCCTCTCCTTCGGCGCCGACTCCGCCCACCGACAGCCTGTTTATTAATAATCATATCAATGACAGAGTGGCGGGGCTGAGCGCCACCAGCGCTGGCCAATTAATTACCGGACACGCTCATTCACGCTCTCTTCTCTCTAATAATAAAATATACTTGTATCTATATGTATAATTATATATAATCCATTGTAAAAATGTTTTGTCCATAATAGCTAATAAATTATTTATATATAATCAAGCACAAAATTGACTAATTTAATTAAAGATAAAATTTATGTAACTTGAATAAAAAGCGTTATTAGAAGAAAAGATGACAAAATAGTGGCAGTCCCAGGTAAGGACAAAACAAAATTTTTATTTATTTTGACCGCGAATCACTTCTAGTTACGACGTCTATGGTCATAAAAATTGAGCTACAATTAATTACAAAAAACAATTTATAGCTGAGATGTTATTATATTAATAAGAGGGTAGAAATTAGAGATACAGCTAAAGTTATTTCTTTATTTATTTAATTCACACAGCTGACTTTTCGGTTCCGTGTTTGAACCATCCTCTGAGCTGGCGAAAAGTTATTATGATAGTGGATTTTATACATTGTTGAACAAACTCTTATGTAATAAATATATAGGTCTCTACAGTATGCGAAGACCAGGTACATAAATGAATCCCTCGATATTTGTTATAAAAGAGTTTGTTCAACAATGTATAAAATCCACTATGACACTTTTATAATAGCTTTTCGCCAGCTCTGAGGATGTTCAAACACGCAACCGAAACGTCAGCTGTGTGAATTAAATAAATAAAGAAATAACTTTAGCTGCATCTCTCATTTCTACCCTTTTATTAATACTACAATTAACTATTTGGGATAAAAAACTTACTTAAAGTTTACTCCTAGTTCCTGGTCTTAGGCTCAAGAGTTACCTCTTGTGATAATGATCAGGGGGTTCCAATAAGCGTTTCTGGCAACCTGAACATTGTTAAATATTATTTTGGATGCCAATTAATTTATAAAAATGAAGACGGGGTTTAAATGGCCTCAGATACCGAAATAGACCTTAAATAAAATAAATATTTATTATGAATTTTAGCAGAAGAAAATTCAGTAAAAGTATCAAACAAATTAATCATATGAATAGTGGCGTAGTGAGCTTAACTCGCGCCCGGGGCACAATACCTTTTAGCGCCCCCCCCCCATTCGAAAACCATATAATATTATATGTAAAATATACAAAATTATTATGGGAGCGGTATATAACTCGCCGAAAATTTTCTCGCAAAAAAAAAAACTCTCCGAAAATTTTTTTCTTTTTCATTTAAGTTAGGCACCCCCTAGGGCGTGAAAATAAGCTTTTAAACAAAATCGGCCAAAAACTACTAGTACTTTACTGATGTTAATTTTTCAGTTTTTTTTCGATTTTCTCAAAATTCGCTTCAACAATTTTGATTAAAATTCAAAAATCAATTATTTTTTAAAATATTTTATTTTGGAACTTGTCGTATTTTCGGCCATTTTTTTCGTCGAGTTTGCTTTCGGCGAGAAAATTTTTGGCGACTTTTTTTTCGGCGAGAATTATATTATATTACACTGGCACTACATTTAAAATATATTTTCCAGAAATCAATTATAATAAAAATAAAAAATCCCATCCCAAAACAAAAAATTTTTCATTTCTACTCACCCAAATTCAAAAATTTTAAAACAAAACTTAAAAAAAAAATAATTTATTTTCCTTAATAAAAAAAAAAAAACCTAACTTCCACCACACCACTCATCTAAAATACACAAAACACCCACACCACAACCCCCCCCCCCTTACCCAAACGAAAAAACCCCAACAGAAAACCAAAAAAAGAAGAAAAAATTATCCAGCAAGTCTTTTGTTTTTGCCGATCACATTTGGCCCCCTTTGAGTAGCGCCCGGGCATCATGACCCCCTTGCCCCCTCGCTACGCCACTGTATGCAAAAGGTCATCTAACAAGGCTGAAACTGTCAAACATAGAGAGGAGGAATACAGAAAAAATTCCAAATTAAATTGAGGACATGCTGTCATACCTAGGACGAGGGGCTATAGCATCGTAGCCAGCTAAGGTGTTTTGATCGATCCAGTTGATTACTCTCCTCCCTCCAAATAAATAAATTTTAAAAAATATAAAAATATTTTTTAAAATTTCAAAATGAGTTTTAATTCTAAATTTCCATCTCTATATTATTATTATTATTATTTTGAAATTTCGGGGGAAAGATGAGATAGGATTCCCACCATATCTCACTCCCTTGCACCTCTTTTGTGCAAAAAATTTATAAAATCAAATTGAAGTCGTAAGACAGCCAATGGTTTAAGTAATTTTATTTAAACATTCCCTTATTTGTTCGTATCAAAAAAAGAGAATTGAGTCATCTGAGATTATTGCTATTAATTTATGATATCCTTAATGATGAATACGATCAATGATCGAAACGTTGGCTCCAACTCGAAATTATATTTAAAAACAATTTTATAAAATTCATTTATAAAATTTTGGGTCTTAGCTATCTACGATCTGAATTCTTATTTAATCATGAGTGAAAAGACTCGAAGTCATAGTCAGCTACCTTATCCGAGGGATAGCTAGTTAATTAAAAGTGAAGCAATTGGTTCTTAATCTATCTGACTTATAATGAAATTAAATAGGTGTGAGTATTGAAAGTGCCAAAACCTAAAATAAGCTGATTATAAGACGCAGATAAGAAAATTAAGATCAACAACCTGTCGAGCAGTTTAAAAAGTTCCAACCCTAAGCAGATTAACAAAAATTAATAAATAAATTCTTTTTCTACAACCAAAACATAAAAGATCTTCTAAAAGTCACTTCTTATGAATTATTAAGTGACGAAAGATTAAGAAGTAAAACTATGCAGAGTTATAACAAACGAGTGAGAAAAAGACAGGCATGTTGGCGATAAAAAAAAGTAAAAAAGTGTGTGTGATCTAGAAAAAGAAGCACCTTAAATAGAAAATGATGGATGAAGGGCGGTGAATTTAGTGGATAAGGGTGGGAGAGTCTCTCTCACTTCGCCGAGAAGAAAAAGAACATTATCCCACAAAAAAAAGAGAGAGGGAAAAATGAAAACTTATAAAACAAAATGGAACCAACTTTTTCATTAGCTCTGGAGTTTCTAATTTTGTTATTTTTAGTCAGTCTATTTTTTGTTTTTGTTTTTTTTAGAAAGAAAAAAATATTTAAATAACTTATTAACGTAGATTTTTTTTTTTATAAATCATCTCATAATTTTATACAAAAATCACAGTTTTAATTCTCGTAATTTGAACTTGATTTTTTTTTTTTATCTTCTTTAGAAACTTCTCAATTAAATTAGAAAATAAAGGCATGTCACCATAAAAAAGTATTTATGTAAAAAGTTGAAGTTGAAATTAAAAAAAAAAAAAAACTTTATCATATATTCCCTGAAATAACAGATCAATTTTTTTTTTATTCCTTAATTCCTTTTAAACCTTGGCCTAATAGAACATAAGCCTAAATTGGGGCAGTTAAGGCACTTAATTAAATATTTAAGAAACTCGTAACATATTGAACAAAAGTAAAGAAAACTCCATAACTGAATAAAAGAACAAATCAAAAACCGGTCTATTTTTAGTCTTTTCGGTAGGCTTTAAACAAATATTTTAAAATTACGATACAAATTAACCAGGAATATTCCCATGTCCATTTTGCTTAATTGAAAAAAGTTTTGATTGAAAATGAATAGATATTTGTGAATATCAATCATTTAAAAAATATTAGAAGAAATTATATAAGATTTCTTGAAGAACTGTACAATTTCTTTTGATAACTCGGACTCCTTGTATATAATTTTCGAGATTTATGCATTTAAATAATTCGGATTTGACTAAAGACTCATATTTGTTTAAAATAATTTTATATAATCGAGCTGAAAAATATGATAGACAAATAATTTATCAAATGAAAAAGAAATATGAACAGATTTATGCTGAGGAACTTTGACAGATGAAACAAATTTAATCTATCTCTCATCTGTCTCTTAGAATCAAAATTCAAAGTATATGTTTTTATTTTATCCTAATTAGCCCACGGGTATTATTTAGACCCCTAGCTCAAGAGGTGGATACTCTACCACTGTTGCTAAGGCCCAAGGACGAGCAAAAATTTAATAAATTGAATGACATTTTTGATATTTTACATTCAAATGCTTTAAGCAATATTTTTTTTTTTTTTTATTATGCCGTAAGCCACCAGCCATTGGGCTAAAAGAATTACAAAATTATAAACTTATAAAATTAATATATACAAAACAATATTAAAACAATATTAAAACAATATAAATATAATAATAATAGACCAAACTAATCAATATACATATAAAGAAAACATACTAAACAATATATCTCCAAAATAAATTCCTACAATTTAAAACAATACCAAAACAATATGAATACAATAATAAGACCAAACTAAATAATAACATATAAAGAAACATAAAAAGTATCCCAAAAAAAATCCCTGAAATTACATTATAAAACCAATATTATATATAATTATATGTTAAAAACCTAAATGTTAAAAATTATATATATAAAAAGTTTCTTTCTCGTCTCACACTGCTGGATTTAAATGAGGACGGGAATTGAGGAAAAATTGAAAGGTGGTTTGACTATTCTTCAGATGGATTGTTCGAATCTTGGAAGGAAGGTGGACCGGAAATGTGGTTGAATCTTTTTGGAAATTGAAACGTTCCTGACGGAAAGGGACAGTTCATAAAGAGCTGGATTGTCAGAGGTAACCACAAACAATCGGAGATGGAGATAAAGAGAACTGAGGGATCTTAGATAATTCTCAATCTGTTGAAAGTATTATTTCCTTTCTATTTAGATTTGGAGGTATTGAACCAGGGAGGTGAGGGAAGTGGTTTAATTGATACAGAGCTTCCTTGTTCATAGAAGCGACCAACTGGTGTCCATTGGATTTGACTATTTTCTTCATGATTATAAAGGTTTCCACGGAGGTACCTGAGAACCAAAATTTCTTCTCTTAGAGTAAATTCCCGACGCCCCCCACAGGTCGAAATATTACACCATTTACCCCCTGTACCGCAATATTAAAATTGAGGAAGATCTATTTTTTTTTAAGTTCTATTAATTTATTATGTATTATGTATTTTTTTTTAAGATAATTTTAAACAATAAAAGATTCTAATTAATAAATTTCTAGTTTTATTGGGATGTTAAATTAATTTAGCCCCTTGTGGATGAAAACAAAGAGAATAAGCTTACTTAGTTTTAAGAAAATTTTGAAAATTCTCAAAGTTCAAAGGCGATGGGACACGTGTTCCTATTTTACAAACTGGGAACTGGGGCTCATTTGAAAAAACTCTTTATTTATAAAAAACAACATTCAATTAATTTTAGATTTTAATGTAATTTTTAATCCTATATCAATCATTTCCTAAAAACCAAATAAAAAAAATAATAGGAATTAACTAAAAATAAAATATATAATTTTGTTACGTCCTAAAATTGTTCAAATGTGTTCCAACGTCGGGGTAGATTTGAATATCTACGGGGCTTTGAACAAATGATAAAACAAATAAAAGAATCAAGATTTTCTGTTCTATTTGAAATAAAAACGTAGCAGTAGTATTTGCTAGTAATATTTTATTTTCCCTAAAAATTTGATCACGATTAAATTAAATCTGAATTGTATTAAATTACTATAGCGTGTTGATTACTGTATAAGCAAGGTCAAAAACTTCTCAACAAGTCAAGTAATTTTTAATGAGTAGTAATAATAATAATAGAAATGATTTTAATACAGTGTCTACCTTATTCTAAAACGAGGTAATGTTTAGAAGTGTTTCTACTAAACTTCTAATGATTGTTCGCTAATTAATTAAATTTTCCAAAGTAAATCAAACAAGTTGCTATAAGGGCTGTTTAAAGTGAAATGAAAGAGCAGAGAGAGGGAAAGGGAAGAAAGGCAACTTGAGTAGCAATTGTTATACTATACGTTGATATTGACTATACGAACACAATAAGTTAAGTAAGGCTTCTATTAAATTTAAAATCTCAAAGGGCGATTTGTTTGTCCCTAGAGTCACCAATTATCTATCTAAGGGCCATGAAGGGAGTTGCCTTGCTTGTAATTATGAAAGGGAATTTCAAATCTATTCTATTCAAAATGATAATAAGCTATGAAAATAGCGGTTTATGTTAGGATAAATACAAATGAAGAGGTGACAAACTTTTTCCAATTTAGAACATCTTGTATTTTTTGTGGAAGTGTTAAAATGAATGAAAATGTTGAATGTAAGAAGAAAAAATCTCAGACAATAGACTTTAGTGTGGGTTAAAGCAATTCAATTGCCAACCAGAAGAAAAAAAAATCCTCGGATAATATTAATATTGGAGAAATTTAAACAATTTCTAAGGTTTCATTATTATATTATTGAAGATTAAAAAGATTGAAGAAATGTCAGACTCGGGCCAACCACTTTACTAGACTACACAAGACACGAGATCACGGGAGAAAGAAAAAAATATCCAAGCATAAATAATTACAAAATATTAAATAAAATTATGAAGTCGAGCAGTCGGTCAAAAGAAATTAATTAATTAAATAAATAAAAATTTATTTTTTTGCTGTCGATATTTCGGGCAGGTCGCACGATTCATTTTCACAATCAAATAGTCCTCGACAAGTGTTATGTAATTTAGTAAAAGGAGAATAAAAAGAGAGAGCAGCTAATTATATTTTCACTTATTATTCACTAAGTGCTGACGTTTCGGTCCAGTTTAGGGCCATTCTCAGTGCTATCAAAACACCAACATTCTCTCTTCACTCTTAAAAAATCTGACTGATTGCAAAGCACACAATTTTCTCTTAACTTAGGTAATCGAAAGAACAACAGTAGAGTACTAATACTTTTTGGCCGATTTTGTTCAAGAGTTTCGTGTTACGTGCCAGG
>JAKCPI010025523.1:0-55179 GCA_023213315.1 Euborellia annulipes | reverse complement strand
TTCCAGTCCAGTGCCTGCTTGAGGATTTGTTTACATTCAAAGAATACACAACTGCAAAGAATACTTAAATATTTCTCTATACATTTCCTATGGAAGAAATCGTAACTTTAAGAATTAATAACTCGAAAAGTTATAGGAATTTCGGGACCCGAGTATTTTTTCCGGGACTCTCCATAACGTCCTCTATATGACTGCAAAATTTTGTTTCAAAATTCCAACGGGAAGTTGGTCAAACAGAGCGTGACAGACGGACAGACGGACAGAACGGACACTCCGTAATTATTATATAAGATTATAAAATGTTAGTTAATCCGTTATGCAAATGAGATAAGGAAATATTCAATACCTTAATGATAAGATGACCAAACGAGTGGATGAACGTCTTAATTGCACAAATAACACAACACAATATAAAAAAGAAACTAAAACACACGCGAGAGACGAACGGAGTGACTCATGACACGACTCGAATTCAACTAGAGACAAGCAGGCAGGCAGCAGACAGAGAGAAACAGCATTGCTCTCTGAGCGCCCAAGAAATAAATTATCAAATAAATTCTCTATTTATAAAAAAATACTTTTCATTTGAAAACAAACTAACGGGGATTTATTCTGTTGGGAATAAAATCGATATCTCTTTATTAAATAACTATTAAAAGACTCACTTCCTTTACACACCCCCAAAACTCACCCTCTATAAAATAAAATACTTCTAAGCGTAATTTTTTGTATTTATTTATTTATTAGGGATCTATTCGAAGTGAAATAATTTTTAAAAGACTTATTTAATTAATCCACCCCTAAAACTCACCCTCTATAAAATAAAATACTACTAAGCGTAATTTTTTGTATTTATTTATTTATTAGGGATCTATTCGAAGTGAAATAATTTTTAAAAGACTTATTTTTACAAAAAAAAAAACGAAATTTCCTGTGTTATTTAAATGGGAAATCGAAAATATCAATGAGCCACCTCTTAATATTAATATTATGAGCTCAGGTCTTACCAGAATTTTTTTTTTCATCATTTCGAATGAGATTTTCATAGTAACTAAGGAAAAAAAAATTTTTTTGGCCCACCCTAATATATATAGCTAAATATTTTTCGAGATCTATATATTTGAATAAGATAATAGTATTCAAAATACCCCGATTCGGACTAAACAAGTCATAGATATATTTAAAAGGATGTTTGGCCTCACCAATAAAAAACACTCACAGTCTCGTTAAAAATATCTAATATATTCATAAATAATTTTTATCGTATAGGCCTAAAATCTTATATAGTCTAAGTTGCCGAAAAGACTGTGTGCTTCTGTGTCTGACAAAGAGTGTGAGTGTGGAATGGGAAAAAAGTGTGTTTAAAAAAAAACCTTAATAAAATAATTCTTAAAGTTATTTTTTCATCAATTTCCGTTCAATTAAAATTGCAATAAATTGAAAAAATCTGGTGTGACAAGCACAGTACACAACTTTCGAGTACCGAAGATGTGCTGTGCTTGTCACACCAGATTTTTTGTCTCGACATATATTTAGTTTCCGACAGTAGGGTACAATTGAATTCAAGATGTAAAATTTATAAGTATGGGAAAATATTTATATTTTGTTACCATGGCAACCATTTCTCCTATCTTTTCTATGGAGTACAAGAGTAAAGTGGTCTTCAGAAGATTTCAATTGCAAAATGAGAATATACATTTTAAAGAGCATCTAAAAAATAATTGATATTTGAATTTAAAAAAAAATCGTTGGAGCGAAATTTTGAGAAAATCGAAAAAAACTGAAAAAGTGCATTAGTAAAGTACTAGTACTTTTTGGCCAATTTTGTTTAAAAGCTACGTGTCACGTCCCATGGGGGTGCCTAACTTAAATATAAAATTTCAACCTCCTAGCTCTTTTCGTTCTTGAGATATTTTGTTCACAGACAGACACACACACACACAGACAGACAGACCATGTCGCGAAAACCACTTTTTTGGATTCAGGGGACCTCAAAACGTGAAGATCCATCAAAATCTCGACATCGAATTTTTGACATGAATCCAATACTTTCTCTCTATATATATATTAACATATATATAGAGGTAAGAGAAAGTAAAAAAAAAGTATTTCTAAATGGATCACAGTATATACATAAATACAAAATTATAATTTAAATCTGACATCGAGTTATTTGAAAGTCTAGTGACATCTTTTTTAAATAAACCATATCATTTCATTTTTATTATTATTTTTTTTTTTTTTTCAAAGGCAATGTTTATAATTAAATATCAGAGGATGGGAAGAGAGATTTGCAATTTTATTTTTTTTTATTCATATAATAGGCCAGTCAATAAAGACAAAAAAAAGGCCTTAAATCGCAAAAAAAAAAAAAAATTTAAAGTATATTAAACTTGAAACAATTCAAGCCAACTTACAGCTCTGTATCTCTAATAGTTTTTGAGATATGATGATTGAAAAATGTACAAGATTTTCACAAATGTTACAATTTTCAGTTTTGCTTATGTTTAAAGCCGAATATCGGCTTAACCGCTCAAGTTTCGAGAAAAATTGTGATAAATTGAGTTTTAGCACATTTAATTACCTTTCATTTAAGCGCAAAACGGGGTCAGTAACCCTTATAGTTCTCTTGTAATCGTAAAAAAAAACAAAAATTGCAGTAATAGTCCAATCAAATTCAACATTAAATTCGCAAACCCGAAGTAACGCTGCATTTTTGGTATATTATTTGGACCTCTTAGGAGAGTGTGAAACCACATTTTGCAATCAAAACAAATTGTGCTACCTGCGTAATACGAGAAAAACTTCAAAATCTTCGGACATTTTTCAGTTTTTGCAGTTTAATTCAAAAACTATGGGCTTTTGACATTAGTTGTTATTATCAGTTTTAAAGTGCATTAAATTTCAAACAATTGAAGCCAAACCACAGCTTTGTAAGTTTAATAGTTTTTGAGATATGATGCTTAAAATATGAGCATGGTTTTCAGAAATGTTACGATTTTCAATTTTATTTATGTTTAAAGCCGAATATCGACATAACGGCTCATGCTTAGAGAAAAGTTGTGATAAATTAAGTTTTAGCACATTTAATTACCTTTCATTTAAGCGCAAAATGCGATCATTAACTCTTATAGTTCTCCTATAAACTTAAAAAACAAAAATTCCAATAATACAAGTTTTACAAAACCCTACATGAAATTGCATCATATCTCAAAAACTATTAAACTTACGAAGCTGTGGTTTGGCTTCAATTGTTTGAAATTTAATGCACTTTAAAACTGATAATAACAACTAATGTCAAAAGCCCATAGTTTTTGAATTAAACTGCAAAAACTGAAAAATGTCCGAAAATCTCGTATCACGCAGGTAGCACAACTTTTTTTTGATTGCAAAATGTGGTTTCACACTCTCCTAAGGAGTAATAACATACCAAAAATGCAGGAATACTTTACGTTTTGCGATTTAAATGTCGATATTGACTGGCCTATAATATATTCAATTATCTTTTTTTTTTTATTTTTTTAGAAAATTGTTGAAAATATATATGGTTATAATCATCATTATTATCTGGATTTATATTTAATGGAGTGAATAGACGGGGAACGTTGAATTTCACATTTATGTGATTAAAAAGTTATACCAGGTATATTATAAAAATGTCAACTTTTCATACAAAGTGTTCTTCATAGGTAATTTGTTAATAACATTTATATCCAACTCTCCGTGGTAATCTTTTTTTATAAAGCGAAATAATGCAGCCCCGGTGAGTAGAATTGACACAGCTCAAAAATTTGAGTGTATAAACGAAACTAGAAAGAAATTAATTAAGTTTTAATTTCAGCAGGAAGTCTTTTTTTGAAAATGATGGCATTTGGAGATGATTTAATTTCGCTTCGAGAGCATTAAAAAGTCTTGGACCCATTGAACTAGACGATTTTTCGCCCACCTTCAACCTAGATCTCGGACATCTCAAATCTTCCCTGTTTCTTGTATTCTGCTGGTCGATATTCTTTCCCGAGTCAATGAAACTTCTCTTCTCATATGTCTTTATACATATCTCCAAAATGTACAGAGCAGGAACCGTGAGCACTCCTATTACTTTCTCTTACCTCTATATATATGTTAATATATATAGAGAGAGAAAGTATTGGATTCATGTCAAAAATTCGATGTCGAGATTTTGATGGATATACACGTTTTGAGGTCCCCTGAATCCAAAAAAGTGATTTTCGCGACATGTTCTGTCTGAACAGAAAGAGCTAGGAGGTTGAAATTTTATATTTAAGTTAGTCACCCCCCGGGAGCGTGAAAATAAGCTTTTAATCAAAATCGGCCAAAGAGTGTTAAAGAGGGTGAGGGAGGGGATGGCCTTTAAACAAACAGAAATAGAATTAATTTTTATATAAAATTCTAAAAGATTTTAATGAGAAAAACAAATGCAATTTTATTCATTTATTTATTTTTATAAATGAATGTGAATTAATGAATATCTATAAGGGGATGCGTGAGCCGAGGGGGATCGAATTATATCTAAAACTACAAACAAAGGAAATATATTCATGAAACGAAGAACGAATTTACAGGCTTGTGGCATGTTACGACACAGAAACGTAAGAAAATTTAAAAACAAAATCATCTGAATTTTTACCCTTATAATTAGGGGAGGCGAGTGGAGAAACTGCTTAAGAAAATCAGGCATTCAGACAGTGAAAAAGAAAATTCCACCTCCAAAAATCTCACTTATTACTAAGCCACTGGCGAGAGATAAAAGTTTAGGAATTTATATTTTCAATTAAATATTAATAGGAGAATATAAATTCTCTGTTAGAGGGGCGGAGGGTGAGGAGGGAGGGAAAGAAATTCATTGCTTAAATATAAAAAATTTACAAAAAAAAATAATTTTCTATTTTAATTTTCATTTTTAAAGAAAAAAACTATTTTGTTTATTAATAGAAGGGGTGATTTACACCCTTTCTCCCACCCTCCCTCTGGGGCACACGAATTCATCATAGAGTTATATTTAAAAAATTGGATAATTTTATCAGTATATTATAAGAGAGAAAAATAAAATACAATTCTTTAATTCGTTATGCAAATGAGATGTGAAAATATTCATTACCTTAATAATAAGATGACCAGGTGGGGAGTTTGGTGGATGAATGTCTTATTTGCACAAATCACAACACAATATAAAATAAACTAAACACACACGCGAGAGAGAGAGAGAGAGAGTGGAGCTGAACCGACTGACTCATGGCTCGACTCAAATTCAATTAAAAGACAAGACACGCCTGACAGGCAGGCAACAAGCAAACAGGCTCTAGTAGCATTGCTCTCTGAACGACCAAGAATAAAAATTATAAAATAAGTTCTCTATTTATAAAAATTCTATTCACTTGCAAACTAACGGGGTTTTATTCCGTTGGAAATAAATTCGAAATTAAATAACTATTAAAAGACTCACTTCATATACCCACCCTTAAAACTCACCGCAATTTATTTAAAATACTTCCAAGTGTTATTTTTTGTATTTAATTATTTATTAGGGAGATAGTCGAAGTGAAAGAAGAATCAGTATATTTAAGTTTAAATTTGTAAAGATAGGCCCAAAAAAATGAAAGTTAGCCGCATATTTGCCAATTTGACCAAGTGTGCAGCGAGGGGCTGTGAATCTTCCATCTTCTTGCAAGGGCTTCGGAATCGCCCACACCCCACCCGCTTTATCCTATCTATTTTTTTTTAGTTGAGGGATGCTTAAGGAAGGGTGAGATGGGTATGTCAGCTGGAATATGTAGAAAATCAGTGAACAAATTGTGAAAAAATCGATCATTTTTAATGATTTTTTTGCAATTTTAGGGACAAAATCCTCCCCCACATCCCTCCTTGGATCCAAATGTTAATGTTTTTTAACTTTTCACTTCTCTAGACCTTCTGAAGAAATGTTAAAGCTAAAATATTCCTTTTCATCCCTCCAAATTTGATTCATAGCCCTATAATTAACGAAAAGGGGTGGAAATAGGTAGGGGGCTCCCCCCGAAACACATTTGGATTCAGGAGGTCATTTTACTTAAGAATCTGACGAAATTATTTCGGGGCTTTTTTTCTTGCCGCACAGTGCTATCGCCCAAATTTTGCTATAGAGATTACAGTACCAGTATTTTTTCGAAAAAGTACTGGAAATTTCAGTACCAGTAGATCAAATTTAAAAGTACTTTAAGTAAAGTACTGGAAGTACTTAAATTTACTGAGTAGTTTTTTCAAATACTAAAAGTACTGAGTACCCCAGCTCTGCTCATAATTGATATATTCAATCAATAGGTGGAAGGGGTAAAAAAGATAGGGGACGGGTCCTCTAGATATTTTTAACTTTTAAAACGCCCTCGGGGCTTGGTGTAGGGGTTAGCGTGCTAACCTCGTATACCAAAAGTCGCGGGTTCGCACCCCAGGCAGTCCGGTGATTCTATTTATGCCATTTGGATACCAAATGGCTTAAATAACAATGCCTGGACCCCCAATAGATATATTTAAACATACGAATATCGTTAAAAGTCTTAAATGGCCTAAGTCGCCGAAAAGACTGTGTGAATGAGAAAAAGTGTGAGTGTTTAAAAAAAAAAAAAAAAAAAACTTTTAAAACAAACACAGAAATAACTGGTAATGTGACTTGACCTAGAAAATGTAGAGGTTTTATTTAATTCAAGTTGGTAATATTAATACCAACGACTTGAGATGCTTATTTACATTTAAATTGGAAAATTTTTGATGTGAATATACGTCTTAATAAAAATTGGAGTGAATTACAGATAACGAAATTAGGGAATACAATTTCTCTGTTACTGTTAAAATATCATATCTAAGATTTATTTCGAAAATCAAATTATACTACTATAATAATTCATAACACGACTACTACTTCATATTAAAAATTAAGAAATTTTTCTCAACTAATGAGAAGGAAGAAGTGAAACTTCTGACACCCGTTGTGGTGTCAATCGATGTCCCTGATCGTAATCATAGATAGTGGAGGAGTCGCAGGGTGAAATATAGAAATCGTAAAAGACATCCAGAAAAAACTTGATTTTATCATCGAGCTCTTAAAACGGACACTTTATATCGTCTCTTCCTTTGAGAGGTCACTTGGCTAGTAAATTGGCTTTCTAAGCAAAAGCTAAAGCTATTTAACTCAATTTACACCTACTACTTGTGTTAAACGCTATTAGAAATAAATGGAAAATATTAAATCTCTCTCCTGTTAATTATTAGCTCAATTTGCAAACTCGGGAAGCTAGACTTGATAAGTAGAGTAAATTAGATCACAAATTACACTAGTCGACAAAAATGAACTTTTTTTCTTTCACAAGAATGAAGATATGAAATTCTAAAAGTATTTTTCATGCTGAATTCAAATATCATTTCAGTTTTGCCCCATCAGGCACAGTTTTAGAGATATAGAGAAAAATAAATTTTAGTAGAAAATGTGCTCTAAAACGGCTTTTATTTAGAATGTTCAAATTATTTTTAAGGCGACACCCTGTAGGAATATGCAGATAATTATAATACATATAAATTTTAAATTTCATCCCAATCGGAGGTCATTTAGACGTGCCGCAAACGGCTTAAAGTTTAGAAAAATCGAAATCTTCAAGATTTTTTAGCTTTGGTCACCCCTAATACAATTTTAGGCATCCCTGAATGCAAAAAACATATATTTACGATATTCTATAGTTCTTTGGCTTTCTAAAAATCATTCATTCGTAAAAATCTGTTAATTATTAACGAAATTATGAACAAAAACGTCAGCAAAGAAAAAACACAAGTACACTCACTGGTCGAAAAAAATAGACTTCTTGTTCTTTTACAAGTATAAAGAAAGATATGAGATTCTAGAAATATTTTTCATGTTGAATTCAAATATCATTTCAGTTTAACCTA
This sequence comes from Euborellia annulipes, assembly GCA_023213315.1. Classification (NCBI taxonomy): domain Eukaryota; kingdom Metazoa; phylum Arthropoda; class Insecta; order Dermaptera; family Anisolabididae; genus Euborellia; species Euborellia annulipes. The sequence goes on along the minus strand of JAKCPI010025523.1, from coordinate 47,247 downwards.
CAGGCAAGAATTTTGTGTTTTGCCTGATGGTTAAACTGAAACTCATTCAATCATTATAACATTAAATTTTTATATAAAAAAAATTATTATAAATACCTTATTTCTATGTTCAAATTAAGCTATATGATTGAATATTTATTTAAGTGCCTAAATTGACAGCCAACAAACTCTGAAGATGGTCTTAAACAAGACCGAAACGTCAGCCTGTGGGCCTTAAAAATGAAATAATCAATAGCTTTATTTCCTCATATTCTCATTTCGCTCTGAAAAATTGACTAAAGCACACTTTTGTATTAACACTTCAGAGGAAAGATAGGTAACAGAAAATATAAATATTTCGCCATGTTTATAAATTTTATTTCTTAAATTCTAATATATTGGCTGAAACTAAATATATGTCGACACAAAAAATCTGGTGGGACAAGCACAGAACACAACTTTCGATTACCGAAGGTAAGTTGTGTGCTGTGCGACCAGTCACACCAGATTTTTTTGTTAAGTGTCTGACGAATTCTATAAAACAAAAAAGGTGAATTTAAATATTTATTTGATTCCATTGACTGTGATTATTAATTAAATTTTGAAATCATTAAAAAGTTCGAAATAATCCCGAGAGCAGATTAACAAAAAAAAAAAAAAAAAAAAAAACTTGTAATTGGATCTGTTATAAATGAAATTGAAAATCTCCATTTTCCGCCTTGACATTTTGACATAAATTCGCTCTCTTTTTGACAATCTCTCTCTTATAATAATAATGATTCATTATGCGATTTATATTAAAACATTTTATAAAGAAATTAAGAGGAAATTTTTTTCGGCTCAAAATTGTTATTATATCCTGTTGATGTTTCGGTGATTAATCGAGAACCATCCTCAGGAGAAAGGTGTTAAAAAAATTTATGAAGTATAATATGTTTTGAATATTTATGTTTTCCACTTGTTTACTTTGTCTACCCCTTTCTAATGCCCCCAAATTTTAATAATTCTTCCCTGTCCGGGTGAATTGGCTCAAGCCACATTTTAGACGAAATTGAGATTTCAGTCAAGTATTTAGCACCTAAACATACCTTATTTATGTAAATATTGTCATTAATTTAATAAATTAAAAAAAGAGACGAAAGAGAAATTATCAATTTATATAATTGGAGATTTACTTCTTTTAAATTCGTATGATGAAGTGCACGATAATTAAGACAAAGTATTTTACTTTATTATAGAGGAATTTGATTGCCAGACAACTGTTGTGTGCACATTCTCACAGTTTCGGTCCGAAAAGGACCATCCTCAGGCCTGAAACATACAAATTGTTCTCTTAAACTTCATGCAACACAGGGCCCATCTCTCATATGGTTACATATTCATTCTCTTCACAATTCAATGAACAAACATTACAATTATGAATTTTTATAAATTCCAAGAAGACAGACAACATTGTTCAGTTCAAAACCAAAAAAATTCTTTTATAAATAGTTTCAAGACTATGTCACTCTTTTCAAAAAAAATTATGTCATTACATACCATAAATTCCTTGTCTCTTATTCAAATATATATTTCCCCAAAGGGGGTGAAATGCCATGAATTATATATGCTATGGAGTGGGAGAATATTTTAATTTGTTTTAGAATCCAGACTCTGTCCTGTGTAGAGCAGATTTGAACCTGACAAAAATTTTTATAATTTATTTTAAATAAATATATATAATTCATGGCATTTCACCCCCTTTGGGGAAATATATATTTGAATAAGAGACAAGGAATTCATGGTATGTACTGGTTTTTAATGACATAATTTTTTTGAAAAGAGTGACATAGACGTGAAACTATTTATAAAAGAATTTTTTTGGTTTTGAACAGAACAATGTTGTCTGTCTTCTTGGAATTTATAAAAATTCATAATTGTAATGTTTGTTCATTGAATTGTGAAGAGAATGAATATGTAACCATATGAGAGATGGGCCCTTTGTTGCATGAAGTTTAAGAGAACAATTTGTATGTTTCAGGCCTGAGGATGGTCCTTTTCGGACCGAAACTGTGAGAATGTGCACACAACAGTTGTCTGGCAATCAAATTCCTCTATAATAAAGTAAAATACTTTGTTTTAATTTTCGTGAACCGAATTTCAAAGAAGTAAACCTCCAATTATATAATATGATTAATTTAATAAATAAATGAAAAGTAAATTTTAGCATAACCAGCCTTTTATGGGGCGAAAGTTTACTAAGCGACAGCTTTAGAGTGAAATTTAAGCGTCATAGAATTTTTTGAGATACAAAATATCAGATTGATACAGTATCACCCATGTCTAGTTAGAAACGGAGTCTAAAAGACCTCCAATGCCGAAAAAGATCTTAAATAAATTTAAAAAAATATATAAGCTTATATATTTGACATCCCATCTCTTTGCCGCTATTAATGAGATTCTTTTAATTAGAATTTTTCTAAATAATTCAGTGAAGAAAAAAAGAAAATCAACATTTTGATTAATCTTTTAAAGGCGCACACTTTTTTTCGATTAAGAAATTAAACCTACCCCGCCCCGCGACTCTTCACACTCAAACAAGCACAAGAACATTTTTTAACGTTATTTGTAATTAAAAAAAAAAAAAAAATTTTTAATGAATAAAAGAGTCAAGTCCTTGACACATAGAGAGAATACCAAATACTCTTAAAATAAAAATGAAAGTGAACGCGTTTTAATTTGTTCCAATAGTCAGCCAGCCCTGGGTTGAGTTTTAATTAAACGAAAACAAAACAGCGTTAAATTGTTGGTTGTTTGGATATACATTCTATTTGCATAGTCTCAGATAATATCTAATTTTAGTAGTGTATAATCACTGATAATACACAATATGAATATATTCACAAAAGTCGTCTCATCTTCACTTCGTCAAATATCCATTTCTTGATTAATTGATTTTGACTTTCTAGATTTTGTTTTTCTCATTCACACTCACACATTCATTCACACAGTCTTCAACTCAGGCCATATAAGTCTTTTACGATATCCGCTATTGATAAATATACATATATGGGGTCCAGGCATTCTTATTTAAGCCATTTGGTATCCAAATGGCTTAAATAAAATCATTGGACTGCCTGGGGTCCGAACCCGCGACGTTTGGTATACGAGGTTAGCACGCTAACCTCTACACCAACCCCCGAGGGCTATTATTAGAAATAAAAAACATTATTTTGTTTAAATCGTGGTATATTTTAACAAAGAATAATACAACTCCTAATTCTGAAGCAGTCACCAGGTAGATGCATTTTTGTAACAACTACTGAGGGTTAGCTACAGGGGCGTATATAGAAATTTTTTTTTTGGGGGGGGGGGGGGGGCTGAACTCAAATATTTTTCTGCGGAAAATTGTTGTTTAAAGAAACTAAATTTTTTCCGCCCTGCGGAAAAATTTTTTCCTTTCCCGTCCGTGAAAATCATTTCACCTTTTTTTTAGAGTCACAAAATTTTTTGCCACCCTGCGGAAATTTTTTCTTCTTTTTCGATCCTGTGGAAAAATTTTTTCGCGGAACTATATTTTTTCGCACTGCGGGGCCAATCAAACATTTCGGGGGGGGGGGGGAGGGGGGGGGAGCGAGCTCCGCTGAGGTCTGTATATCCCTATGTATATGCATTTGGAAAATTTCGGGGGTGGCCCGAGCCCCCCTGGTTAGCTATTATTTTTACATGCGAGGCTAACTTCGTCTTATATTCGTAGAGGTATGAAATTTTCAAAAATAAATTCCAAAGAAAGAGAGTCATAAAGGATCTCGAGGTAATCCTTGACTCCAAACTGAGTTTTGGTACTCATATGGACTACGTGGTTGCAGGGGCATTTCGGAGGCGGTCAAATTTAGAGATGTCGATTGACTCGTAATTTCTTAGAGCTCTTAAAAGCAAGGAGGTGGAAATATGATGTCCTGTCCCTGAGTGCGTAATTAATAAAAATATAAATTTAAAAATTTTATTACAATACAGACGAAGATGATTTTATTAAATATTTTTTATTAATCCATTGAAATGTTTTATTTCTAAAACGTATGAATCGAATTGATGGACAGATGTTTTCATTTTGTGGAAGGGATAGATTGAAAGAGATCAAAATACGACGAATATTATTGGAGTAGAAGAAGGTAGGGAAAAAAGGATGGCTCTGAGGAGGTGTAGCATCTGTCTGTATGCAATCATCGGTTGAATAACGCGCATCGAGTTTTTTTTTTTTTTTTTTTGATATACAATTGAATTCACACTCGTAAAAAAAGAAAATTTGAATTTCAAGTCCCCCCGCCCCCCCTTCACCCCTGCTTCGAGCACATTTCTTCCCCCGCTCTCACAGAGGAATTTCTATAGACTCAAATTCATATATGAATTTCAAAAAATATATAATATATTAAAAGTAAAAAGGTTTTATTAGATAGAAATTCAAGCAAGGTGTTAAGCGCCATTTTTCTTTCCAAAATTTACGAAAATTTTCTTTTTCTTCTGTGATTATTTCAAAAACTATTCAGTTTTCGGAAAAATGTCAAAGAATAAAAACTTTTTAAAATTGAGTATTTTATCATAATATAACAAAGAAATTGAAAATTTCGAAATTTCTGAAAAAACTTATTAGGTAAAGTACTACTTCCAAGTGACGTATTTACTCCAAAAGTTGATAGAAATCTACAATTTTAGTGTAAGGAGCATATACCAAATTTCATCGATCTAGCTGCTTTGGTTTTTAAGCAATCGTGTTCACACACACACACACAGACGTAATTCCAAAAGAATATACGAGAAAGTCTCGGGGAAGTCATTCCCCATATTTTTTTTAAACTCCGGGGGGCCCGGAAGGCGCCATATTGACTCAATTTTCCTTGGGTAGGAAGCTTTCTGGGGGGGGGGGGCGATCCCCCTAGTTACGCCTATTATCTCCAATACTAATTTTCTTTTTCTGTGTTTAATAACCTCTCGGGTACGCCTGCAGGCATGCAAACATCTGGTTGAGGATTACTGCTTTATAGACCAGTAATTACCCAAGAGACCATTCAAATATTATGTAAACAACTTGGGGGATATGACATTTGCTCACTTATGTACCTCTTTATGCAAATGTAATGAGACTGTAGGCAACTAAATAATTGAGTGTTTTGCTTATTATTTTTACATAGATAGGCCTACTGGCATAATAAAAATATTTTTGTTCAATTGTAATCCAGGTGCACACATCTCAAACTTCTTCAAAACTATGTAATGCTAGGTCTTTATCATGTGACTGTCGCCAGCCCACTTTCTCTTACCTTCGGTAAGCGAAAGTTGTGTTCTGTGCTTGTCACACCAGATTTTTATGTGTCGACATATAAATAGTTCCCGACAGTACGAAACATTTTATTTTTTATAAACATTCACACTTTATTCATTCCACTCACATTGCCAGCATTCAAACAATCTTTCCTGGCAACAAGACTATATAAGACTTTTACGATAACCTTTTAGGAATATATCTAGTGGGGGCAGGCCCTTCTACTTCCATCTGGTACCCCAAATGGCTTAAATAAAATCATCGGACTGCCGGAGCCCAACCCTCTACGTTTGGTATAGGAGGTTGGCACGCGCCCAGGTTTAACCCCTCGACAGTACGAAACATTAGAATTCAAGATGTAAAATTTATAAACAGAAAAATATTTATATTTTGTTACCATGGCAACCATTTCTCCTATTCTTCCTATGAAGTACAAGAGTAAAGTGTGCTTCAAACAATTTTGAGAGCAAAATGAGAATATACATTTGAAAGAGCATCTAAAAAATAATTGATTTTTGAATTTTAATCAAAATCGTTAGAGCGAATTTTGAGAAAATCAAAAAAAAAAAAAGTGAAAAAGTACATCAGTAAAGTACTAGTACTTTTTGGCCAATTTTGATTAAAAGCTTATTTTCTCGGTACCGGGGGGTGTTTAACTTAAATATAAAATTTCAGCCTCATAGCTCAATTCCTTCATGCTTAAAATTGAACACACACACACACAGACAGACAGGCCATGTCGCGAAAACCACTTTTTTGGATTCAGGGGACCTCAAAACGTGAAGATCCATCAAAATCTCGACATCGAATTTTTGACATGAATCCAATACGGTATTCTCTCTATATATATATTACATATATACATAGGTAAGAGAAAGTAAAAAGGAATTGATTAAAGATCGGAGACTGAAATTAACGAGCAGAGATTGCAGGAAACAAAAAAGGAATGCACAAGGCTTTGATTCAAATATCAAATATTTTTTGACTTTTGGGAAATTTCACAAAAAATTATATACCAATAAAGAGCATAATTTAAAATTTCAACTTACCCAATAAAATGGAAATTTTTTATCGTTCATGATTAATTATTTTGAATTATTTTGAGAGCGATACAAATTTTATATTCAATCAGCGAAAGCAGCTGTCATTGTTGAAGAAAAAAATTTTCAGTATTTAAAAAAAAAATTTATATTTATTTTTATAATAATCTATAGAAGGATATATTAAAAAAATATTAATATTAAACTAAAATTGTACTCGGGCCTTGGTGTAGGGGTTAGCATGCAGGCCATCTGTACCAAGGGTCGCGGGTTCGCACCCCGTCTCATGCGACAAAAATTTATTCCGATGCCCGAAAAAGATCTTAAATAAATTTAAAAAAAAAAAAAAGAAAAACTAAAATTGTAGTCCTTATCCATTTATTTTCATTTTGAAAAAATCTGAGGTCAATAGCCAATGTAATTTATGAGCTTGAAAAAATAAGAGGTTTTTGCGAAACTCATTTGAATTTGCACTTTTTCGCTGATTTCTGCTCCCAGTGAACGCGGGCCTTTCGGGAACCACATACTAGACGTCTATATTTTCTCCAAAGTGTTTAAAAGACTAACTTTAATTCTAAAGTTTATTATTTGTATAGAGGACACATCAGATATGTCATTTGTTAATTATTACTACAACATTTTTATTCGTTATTTCTATCAGACAGATTTGTCATATAATCAAATTAAATCTGATCTTTCTGTCAAATGATATTAATGAAATGTTTTTAATGTTAAAAAAAAAAATATGTAATTTAAATAAAATTATTATTAAATTACGTTTAAAAGCAATGACGTTTTTTATTTGGATTGATTTTAATTAAATTTTATACTAAAAAATCATCCATCAATCAATACTTGTGCTTATAAGGGATAAAACCCGAGATTTCCTTCAACCATAATCGGTATTTGAGAAGAAACGACGTTAGTGAGTGAAAGAAAGTCTCAAACAAAACTCGTTCGTTACTGGCCAGTCTCCGAACTATGAGGCGTTGTTATAAAAAAAGGACCTTGGTTCTAGGGGCAATATGCTCCCTTTGAAAATTAATTTTATTAAAATCATTGAAACAAACAAAAAAATTTTAGTTTACGTCATTTCTAATCAGTGAATTTTTTAAAAATTTTACACTTCCTTTCGGGAGCCAAGCAGCAGGCCCCTTCCCCCGAAAAAAAAAAAAAATTAAAATTTTTTTAAAAAGTGAAAAAAAAAAAAAAAAGTGGGGGGTGGGGGGGGGGGATTTTTTTTTTTTTTAACGCGAGGGGTTTTTGGTCTTTCATTCAAAAGATTTTCCCCCCCTATATAAAAAATAGCTATGTCACAATCTGGACGACCATGATCTGACCCCCCGGGGGGACCCCGCGGTCCCCCCCCCCCCCCCTAGATCCGATCCTGGGAACGCCCATGCTTCCTTTGTTAGTTAAAAAATATTTACATTTAATGACCGAAACGTTAACATTTTGGGGTAAAGATATTTCTTATTAAATTTATAAAAATCGGAGCCCTTGGGAGCGGGGGCAAATGCTGCCCTCTGCCCCCCTCCTCCAAATGACGTCACTGCACCGAGATTGTTCTTGTTAAGCAAATTCAATCATAATTGCATCTTGCATAGATGTTCCGCGTGTAAGCGTGGATCATCATCTATAGTTAATTATTTCCTAGGTTTAATAAAATATATTTGTGTAATAGTATGTCTTTGTGTTGGGAGTATGATTAAACCGAGTCAAAAAATAATCTCAGCCAAATAAATTTGGATAGGTGAAAAGAAGAAGAAAAATTCGCAGCTAGTTATATTTCATTATTTTTATTCCTATTATGATGACGTTTCGTTCCTAGTTGGGATCATCCTCAGAACAAAAGGGTGTTAAATATGTGTAAATTATATAATTCAATCATATATCATTTATAGGCCCACGGGGGTTGGAGTAGTTGGTAGCGTGTCTACCTTCTATACCGAACGTCGCGGGTTCGGACTCCAGGCAGTCCGATGATTTTATTTAAGGCATTTGGATACCAAATGACTTAAATAAAAATGCCTGGACCCCATAATTGATATATTATACAAATAACTGATTATCGTAAAAAGTCTTAAATGGCCTCAGTTGCCGAAAAGACTGTGTGAATGTGAGTGTGAATGTTTTAAAAAAAAAATAATTATTATTGAAAATTAAGTGGTCAAGGGAGACGATGGTCACGACGCATAGTCCATCGTCTCCTTGACCACTTAATTTTCAATAATATAATTTATTTATATTCATATTTTTATCTCTTCAAGTTCTATAAATGATATATGATTGAATTATATAATTTACACATATTTAACACCCATTTGTTCTGAGGATGATCCTAACCCGGATCGAAACGTCAACATAATGGGAATAAAAATAATGAAATATAACTAGCTGCGAATTTTCTTCTTCTTTTCACCTATCCTGATTAAACTACCAGCTATCAACCAAATAAATTTCTTTTATGATGCTGCTGGCTGACGTTTCGGCCACTGGTCTAGCCCATCTTCAGAGTCGGAGAGTATAAATGAAAAATACACATTCTCACGGAGCGTTCAGGAGGACAAAGAAAGCATTCTTTAGTTCCGGCTCTGAAGATGGCCTAGACCAGTGGCCGAAATGTCAGCCAACGGCATAATAAAAAAAAAATATATTTGTAAAGGACTTAGAAGTCTAACTAAAAATAAATACAAAAAAAAAAAATTTCAATGCATGTACTAAGAGATAAATAGAGTAGATGATGACATTTGGAGGAGTTGTGAGTAGGTAGGTAAAGAAAAAGAATAATTGTTGTTTGTTTATACATAACTATAGATTCCAACAAGTACGGTGCTTGAGTTCCCCCTTCTCTCTCTCTCTCTCTCTTTCTTTTCTCAAGAGTTAAAAAAAAGAGAAAAGAGTATATAATGCATTCAAGGCTAGAGAGATATTGAATGATCCATTTACTAGTCAGATCACATTACTTAACCCTCTCCCTCCCCTTGCCTTTAAGATTTTCAATTTGTTTATTTAAGATTCATTTCAAATTCATTATCTCAAGAGATTGTTTAAACAATTTTAAGATAATTTGTTGCACTAAGTGAACTTCATGCATATGGATTTATTATTAATAATAAAGATAAACTGTATTATCGAATAAATTAACAATTAGCTTCGCCGAGTTTCAGATCTATCCATAGGCGCCGGAACTGGGGGGGGGGGGGGGGGGGGCAAGGGTAAGTGCCCCCCTGACATCCTATAGGAGGGGGCAGAGAGGGGCAATATGTCTTTTTTTATTTCATTTATTTTTAAAACTGATACATTTTTACTTTTGAAAAATAAAATCTTTTAAGTTAAGACTCCCTCGAGGTCAGAGGCCAACAAGAAGGAAAAAATCTGGTGTGACTGGCGCACAGCACACAACTTTCTCTTACCTTCGGTAATCGAAAGTTGTGTTCTGTGCTGTCACACCAGATTTTTGGTGTCGAGATATATTTAGTTACCGCTGACGAATATTGGAATTCAAGATGTAAAATTTATAAACAGGAAAAATATTTATATTTTGTTACCATGGCAACCATTTCTCCTATCTTCCCTATGAAGAACAAGAGTAAAGTGGTCTTCAGAAGATTTCAATGACAAAATGAGAATATACATTTTAAAGAGCATCTAAAAAATAATTGATTTTTGAATTTAAAAAAAAATCGTTGGAGCGAATTTTGAGAAATTCGAAAAAAACTGAAAAAGTACATCAGTAAAGTACTAGTACTCTTTGGCCGATTTTTGATTAAAAGCTTATTTTTCCGGTCCGGGGGTGTTTAACTTAAATATAAAATTTCAGCCTCATAGCTCAATTCCTTCATGCTTAAAATTGAACACACACCCACCCACACACCACCCACACAGACAGACCATGTCGCGAAAACCACTTTTTTGGATTCAGGGGACCTCAAAAAGTGAAGATCCATCAAAATCTCGACATCGAATTTTTTGACATGAATCCAATACTTTCTCTCTATATATATATTACATATATACATAGGTAAGAGAAAGTAAAAAATTAAAAGAGTAAGAAATTTCATTTTTTTTTTTTTTCAAAATATTTTATATAGACCCTATTGAATTTCTAATTTCTAAAAACATTTTTATATGAGTCCAAAAGAAGTGGGACCCGCAAATTGGTCTGTGTGTGTATGCGTGTGTGTGTGTGTGTGTGTGTGTAACGATTATATTGCATCAAGGAATTGAGCTACCGGACTGAAATTTTATATTTCAGTTGGGTACCCTCCCGGGCACTCAAAATAACCTTTTGAACAAAATCGGCCAAAAAGTACTAGTACTTTACTGATGAACTTTTTCAATTTTTTTTTTTTTATTATTATATTAATCTTGATTTTGTTTGAATTAAGTTTCTAAGTTATAAATATCTTAATAATTTTATTGGAAAATATTAAATTAATAAAGTTTTCAAGTAATATGATAACTATTATTAAATGAATTTATTAGCTTTAGAGCAAATATTAGATAATATCGAGAGAGAGAGAGAGAAAGAGCTTAATAGACAATTTATATCCTAGTGAATTTAGAATAGAGAAGATGATCCTTTATGGGATGAATTCAAGTGGAGATGAGTTGGAGTGGTTGTGTTAGGTGTATGAGGTCCTTCACTCTTCCCTCTTCATCAATCTTCTTCTCATTCTGCTCAACGTCGTCGTCGTCGTCGTCGTCGTCTACCCTCTCGCGTAGACGTCGTAGTTGTCGATTTCGACTTGAGCTTTTCATCTTTTCTAACGACAAATTTACTCTCTTCTTTTCCTTTTCATGTACTCACTCACCTCTCTCTCTCTCTCTTCTTATTTCATTTTAAAGGGGTTTCGTCTCTTCTTGAAAACCAGCCTAAGGGCAACTAACTTTTGCCCTTCCCTCTCCCTTTTTCCTTTATACCTACATAAAAAATAAAAAATAAAAATTTGCACTTGAGTCGTCATCTTATACCAATATCAAGTTTCGTATTAAACTTTTAAGCTGAATATCGTAATAGAAGTTGGAAAAAAATTTATTAATTTTGAAAAATATATATATTATATGTACTTGTGATCCCAGGGGTGAGGAGATATCAGGAGAGCCCGATCCGCCGCCAAGTTTGTTTATTTGTTGGCGGGCTAAACGCTCCTTGTCCCCGGGGATCGAACCAAGGATCTCCAGCCTTTTCGGGGCATCGATGTGCTGCTGCTTCTTGAATAGTGATATGTAGGGAATTGTAAAATAAAATTGGAATTTAAATACAATTCTAAATTGTTGGTTTATTAATAAAAAAGGTCTATTTTCAATGTATAAATTAATAAAAATAAAATGAGTTTATTTGAATATAAAATCAAATTAAATATTTACAAAAGTTAATAAAAGGGCATCAAAAGTTAATAAGTCGGCACATTAAATGTGATTTACTGGAATGACGAGATGATGAGAGAAAACACAACACCCACTTCACGATGGCGTTCTCCAAGTCGCGTCTTCTTGGGCAATTCTTGTGAATAGTGGTGGTCCGTCGAAATGGGACCGGATCAGTGAACCCGTCTGATTCTGCTGGTCTGGTCGTCTTCTTTTGAATAATGGCAAACCGTCTATTCGCCAGTTATTCCGTCGAAATGTGGAATCCGTCAAATTCCACCGTCGTCGTCTTCAAATACAAAGGCACCCGTCTGGTGGCCTCTGTCTTCGTCTTGTGAATACAAGGATCACTCGTCTGATGATCGCGAATACGCACTCACGTCTTCCTGTCGTCTTGAGCACAAATTCACCACTCTGCCTCGGAAGATTGTACTGCCGGCTTGATTCCGTCGGCGCCCTTTTATAGGGACCTAGCGCGCGGCTCCTCCCTCCCAGTATCTTCTGGAAGCCACCCCTTCCTCGCCGCCCCTTCAGACCAAAGTTATAAAAGGGCTGGACGCTCATGTCGCTCTCTCTCTTAACACACTTCGCCGTCGGGGTAACTCCAGGTTAGTCAAATGTGCTCTCTCATCGCCTCGTCCATTCCATTTAAAAAATACTGGCCATTTTTCCCTTCCTACAGATATATATTATCTGGAAGGTTTCCGCGACCGGATGTATGCGAAGATAAGTTTTCTTGGGTTAAGTCGCGTGGGATTTTAAGATTTACTCGACGTTTAGGCTCTCCTTTTGGATCAATTTTCAAAAGAGAAGTGGGGTTAGAGGGTAATAATGGAGGAGGGTTGTTTACGGGGCCGCAACCTTGCTGGTCCCTTTGGTGGATGGCCCAGAGGCTTGGATTGGTCTCTGAGAGCTGGTGGGGGGTTTGTTGTGTGTAATTATGTCTGTGTTCTGTTTGGGTTGACTACGGGGCCTCAATCTGCCTACTCCCCAAGTCGAGGTATTGGTGGATGCCTCAGAGGTTTGGGTTTGTCTCTGGGACGAGAGATTGTGTGTAATCGGGTTTGTGTTGGTGTTGTATAGGCGAAGGTGGTATTATGGGCACCTGTGGGTAATTTGGGCACCCTTATTATCTCAGAAAGAATCATGCGCATTCTGGCGAAAACCACCCGAAATTAAAGTATTAGTTCATAGGAAGGCATGTAGGAACCCTGGCGTTCACATCAGTTTCAGACTGTACGTTGTGACGAGTTTCTTGTTTGTCCTGTTTCAAAAACTTTGGAACGTAAGTATTTATGCTAAATTTACATCCAATACTTAATTAATTACGTGTCACTAGTAATACATTATACTGCACACAAACTAAGGATTGTATTACAGTAATTTAAAAACTTTTAGGAGCTAAGGTTAAATGTTGATGGTCTGTTACTTTCCAATATGGCGAGGGTGGTAATATGGGCAATTGTTGTGCTGGTATTATGGGCCCCTGCTGTAAGGTGCCCAAATTACCTGGGGATGACGACGCGGTTTGCATTTTTTGCGAAGGAACTTTTGTTCAAGACAGGAGAGGTGAACTTTGGGTTCAGTGTGTGGTATGTGAGATGTGGTCCCACAATGAATGTACAGGGTGTGATACTGACATTTATATTTGCGACTTTTGTAAAGAGCTTTTGTAATGTAATGTCTAGACCACTAGACATTAATTTTTAAACGAATTTGTCAATAGTTTTCTATTTTTTCACAATAATACACTTTGTTTTATACTTTAAAACAGGATTTTATTAGTTTCTACCATGGTGCCCATATTACCAGCACATCTTCAAATTTTATCAACATGTACTTAAAATGAAAAACATTTTTCAGCTCATTAATTAGTAGGCTTGTTACAATAATAACAATATCCTATGTTAACCAAATGTTATATTAAGCTTCCTTTCAATTTTCTACTTAATTTGATTGTTATTGTAATTTTTATAGTAAAAAAACAAAATGGGTGCCCATAATACCACCTTTGCCCCTAAGTGTTATTTGTTTGGCTGCAATCCACTCTTCCCTCAAAGTGGGCGTTTAGTCCCACCAATTGTTTGGTTCTCAAGTTTTTTTTTTTTTTTTATTTTTCATTTAACAGACACAAAATTATTTTGAGATTGCAATATTATCTTTTCTTATGCTAAGAAATAGGGTCCGACCGAAACAAGATTTTCAGCCGAAACCGAAACCGAAACCGAATATTCGGCTTCAACCTTAGTTTCGGCCGAAACCGAAACCGAAACTTGTATTTCCTATAAAATTTTTTTTTTTTTAGGGAGACTAAAATTTTTTTCTCCCTCAAGAGCAAATTATTTGACCTTTTTTTTTTTTTTTTGCATGCGAGTCTCATCCCATTTTTTCAGACTCTGGTTTCGGCCGGCCGAAAGGTTCGGCCACTTTTTGGCCGAAACCGAAACTACGGCCGAAACCATGATTTTTGGCCGAAACTGGCCGAAAACCGTAACCGAAACCGAATATTCGGTCGGTTCCTACTAAGAAATGATTGCTTTGCCCGTCTAATGGAGTTGCCTGTTAATTAGGCAACCAGAAGTGTTTTCTATCTGCTGACTGTTTAAACCGTTACGCACGACGGGTTAAGCCTTGCGTAACGCAACGAAGGGCGCAATGCGTGTTTCGCCTGCGTTTTACGCACCGACTTTTTACTTTCTCTTACTATTTTTTTGAGAAATCTAATTTTTTTTCTTCTTTATAAACACTGCACGAAAAAACGGAGAGAAAAATGAGAGCAAAAATGAGGCGATAATTGTGCTTAATGTTACAGTTTTTAATTTTTCTCAACGAGTGCATCAATAAATATCAATCAATCATTCGGGTCCCCCCTCCTGTATAAATAAATAAGTTATTCCATGTCAAATCGTAGAAAAATGTCCTCCGTCACTCTAAAATTCCTGAAATTTTTTCATGTAATTTTAGGGCAATTTTTGATCAATTTTATTTTATTGACGAAAATTTTGCAAAAACTGTTTTTCAAAAAATTGTTTCCCCCTCCCCAACTCAATAAATTGCCCTCAGGATCCGGCCCTGACAAGGATGCATTTATTTTAATTAGTGATTGACTCCAAAAACTATTTCTGTACTATCTCTGCACCTCTGGCACGGTAGAGTTCTTGGCCTCTTATACATACAGTGGATGCATCCCATCTCTTCTACTGATCAATTGAAATATATAAAGACGGTGTCTAATGGCCTCCGATGCCGAAAAAGGCTTTTAAAATAAATCTCTCAAGCCTACTTGTTTTTGTCCTTTAGTTAGGTAGGACAAAGGAATAGTGGATGTTACATTTATATTTTTAAGCATTTCTATTGGTACAATATGTATATTCGATGCAGTTATTTATTTTTTAATAACGAGTGTTTAATAATATAACCGAAATTTAGATTATTATTTCAATAACCCTTTTTTTAATAAATAATAATCCATTAATCCTCTTCGCATTCAAAATCCTATTAATAATTTGAATTCAATCTTCCTATCTTCTTTCTTTAATTAAATTTAAATGTTTATATACGTAAAATTAAATCTTCCTCTTCTCATTTGTTTTATACCAATATTTAATTTACTAATACTTTTTAATTTCTTTTTTTTTTTTATTAATATTTCATTTTTCGAGAAAACAAAAAGTTTGAACTTGTTCAAAAAGTTTTTGATAAAAATAAAAAGCTTTTAAAACTTTTTTTTTTTTCTTTTGATTTTAGATTGTCGATCAGTGACACGACGAAATTCTTAGCATCAAGATCGGGCTCCTGTAGTTCGTCACCGGGCCGCTCATCACGGGATTCTTTGGTCCACTGTCCAGGAAATTCACGAGCTGGTCGCCGGGGTTCAGGTAACTAAGCTAATCATCGATTGTTTCAACGAGCCTTTGAAATAGAAACTCTCCTGCTTGGTCTTACTTGTTAGACTTACAAAATAAAACTACAAATGTCCGATGTTATGTAAATTTGTCTAGATATTTGTATAACTCAAATAAAAAATCTGGTGTGACTGGTCGCAGAGCACACAACTTTCTCTTATCTTCCGTAATTGAAAGTTTTTTATGTGCTTGTCACACAGATTTATTTTCCGTCAATCAGGTATTTAAGTTTCCCACAGTAGGGGTACAATTGAATTCAAGATTGTAAAATTTATAAGTATGGCAAATATTTATATTTTGTTACCATGGCAACCATTTCTCCTATCTTTTCTAATGGAGTACAAGAGTAAAGTGGTCTTCAGAAGATTTCAATTTCACAAAATGAGAATATACATTTTAATAGCGAATCTAAAAAATAATTGATTTTTGAATTTTAAAAAAAATAGTTGGAGCAAATTTAGAGAAAATCGAAAAAAACTGAAAAAGTGCATCAGTAAAGTACTAGTGCCTCTTTGGATCTCCATTTTGTTCAAAAGCTTCGTGTCACGTCTCTTGGAGGTGCCTAAATTAAATATACAATTTTAACTTCCTAGCTCTTTTCGTTCTTGAGATACCTTTGTTCAAAGACAGACACACACACACACAGACAGACCATGTCGCGAAAACCACTTTTTTGAGATTCAGGAGACTCTCAAAACTGTGAAGATCCATCTAAAAAATCTGGACATCTCTAAATTTTTGACAAAAGTCCAAATACTTTTTTCCTCTCTATAATTTCATAGATTGTTACCAATCAATTTAAATACATAGGAGGTCTAAGATAGATGCCGAAAAAGTCCTTAAATAATAAAAAAAAAAACCGACGAAATTGCATTAATCCGCCCCTGATTCAAGATGTAAAATTTATAAACATGGGAAAAATCTAGCGTCCAAAATAAATATTTATTTTTGAATGCCACTAGATCTCAGAATAATTTTTCTTGAATGCGTCAAATTGAAATAATCTTGTTTTAAATCCTTATAAAATCATCCAAGTGTGAAATTAAACTCTAAAATTTCCTATTCTTTAACCTAAATGGTTAAAAAAATTTAATTCAATTTTATATTATAAATTTCTCCCAATCTCTTTTTTTTTATAAATTAAATAAAATAGAGAGAGAAATTTAAAGAAAAACTCGGCCATATTGTTTTTACAATAAATTGTTTCGCTCTGTCTTCTTTATTTGTTGAGACAAAATCCACTTTTAACAAAACCATATTTACTTTAAAGATGTTCTCTCGGGTATTATTTTATTTTATATATGATTTATTATTGTTCGAAAAAAAAAACGTTAGATAAAAAATAGAAATAAAGATCTTAAAAGTAAATAAAAAACTATTATCAGCTAAAGAGCCTCTCTCCTATTGCCATTCTTAAATCTAATAGCTGTATTTAGCGCTTCAGAATGGTCTGCCTCTAATCCTTTCAGCAAGCTCTGGCTTTTTGGGATATACAGATTAGAATACCAGGTTGACTTTTAGTTCCGGAATTTATAGATATGCCAGTACTAACATCACAAACATTAAGGGGAAACGGAAGCGAAGGGGTTACGCATGTTTTTCCCGATAAGATGGCGTTGTGTATCATAAAAAGTATGCCCAAATATCAAGTAATTCAAAAATTAGCCAAGAGATGTCAGAATGGTAGCTAATAATATTTAATGCATTTGGTTGATTTTCATTGATCTTTTAACAATAAATACTTTATAAATGTTATTATATATTATGTATCTTTTATCAAAGCATACAAATATATAAATATAGGCCAGATATACGCTATTAGGGAATCAGCTGTTAGACTAGCCTGCCATCTATTGCAAGAATGCTGAACTAATTTGACAGTTGAATTTTAAATAAATCATCTAAGCTTATTTTAAAAATTTCTTCATTAATATGTGATTAATAATAACAATAAATTCATTTTTAAATTTAAATAAAATTAAAGATTATTGGGGCTGATTGTTTTTTGTATTTGCTTGATAACAAAATAATTAATTACGATAATTTTTTATTTAAATACGTCATTAAAAAAATTATAGCTCGATGTCCCAATAATCTCTTATGAATATAATTCATTTAAAAAAAAAACCGCATTGAAAAATTCCTTATAATAGTCTAGTTTTTTTTTTAAGTACGTTTAGACGTCGCTCCTGAACCCCCTTAACATTTATTTATTAAAAATAACCTTGTTTTTTTTTTGCAGAAATAGCGAGTCCCGGCGATTGGTCCATGATTTCGCTTCATAGTTTGCATGCTGCTGCGGCTGCAGCTGCTGCAGCGGCCGCGTCGGCTGTCGGAGGCAGCAGCAGTTTTTCGCAGAGACGCCGACGTCCTTCACATCACACCACAACACAGGCAGATAATAGACAACAAAATTTGCCAGCTGCCAGGTCCATGGAAGATCTCATCTTTATTACGTAAGAAAAGGTAAGAAATCTGCAAAAAAAAAAAAAAAAAAGTTAAATCCCACAGATTTTATTTTCAAAAAGAAAAAAACTGTTTAATTTTTTTTTCTTATTTTTTTAGGATCTGAACAAAAATAAAGTTAACTTCTTCGGCAATCATCAATTGGACAATAGAAAAAAAAAGAATATAGAATTATATTAATTTGTTGAAATAAATTCTCGATATAAGCGACATAATTTTTTATTTCATAAGCTTCTGTTTACTAGATCTTAAATCATAATAAGATTTAGTACTAAATACAACAGTAAGTCAGTCGCTTATAACGGAAATAATCAAATTTATCAGGGACGAGCTTTCAAAAATCAAAAAACAAAAAACAGAGAGCTCAAGAGAAGTTTTCCTTCTATGGGGCAATCAATTATGACTTGACTTTTATCCTGCCTTGAGTCAGAAAACAAAAATTTGTCCTTAAAAATAATCATTTTTTTGCAATTTTCCTTAAGTGTGCAAAATTATGGAAAAATAAAAACAACTTAAAAATATTGCTCCGTCCGCCCCCTGAACTTTTTTTCTTTCACAAGAATACAGATATGAAATTCTAGAAGTATTTTTCATGCTGAATTCAAATATCATTTCATTCTTGCCCCATCAAGCACAGTTTTGGAGAGTTAGAGAAAAATAGATTTTAATAGAAAATATGCTCTAAAAGGGTTCGCTTTTTAAATCAATTGAAGTCCATTTTTTTCGACCAGTGAGTGTACTTGTGTTTTTTCTTTGCTGACGTTTTTGTTCATAATTTCGTTAATAATTAACAGATTTTTACGAATGAATGATTTTTACAAAGCCAAAGAACTATAGAATATCGTAAATATATGTTTTTTGCATTCAGGGATATCTAAAATTGTATTAGGGGTGACCAAAGCAAAAAAAAATCTTGAAAATTTCGATTTTCTAAACTTTTAGCCTTTTGCGGCACGTCTAAATGACCTCCGATTGGGCTGAAATTTACAATTTATATGTATTCTAAATATCTGCATATTTTTACGGGGTGTCGAGTTAAAAAGAATTTGAACATTCTAAATAAAAGCCGTTTTAGAGCACATTTTCTATCAAAATCTATTTTTCTCTATATCTCTAAAACTGTGCCTGATGGAAAAATTCTAACTACATATCTGAATTCAGAATGAAAAAATGCACTAGGTCCACTAATCAGATTTCTTGTGAAAAAAACCTTGTCGACTAGTGTAATCTACGTAAAAGCAAACCAGATAATCCGATGTATTTATTTAAATCATTTGGATACCAAATGGTATAAATAAATATGCCTGGTCCCTTAATTATATCGTATCTAAATAATGTGTAACGTTAAAGTCGATATGGCCTAAGATGCTGAAAGACAAAAAACAAAAAAAAACTGTAACTATCACCAATAAATGGAGGACATCTCAAACATATGCAAAATAAATGATTGAAGATTAGCGAGGTTGTCAACAACTTTAAAACTAAAATCAAGAAATACCTTCGTATATTTATTATTTAAAAGCATACTAAATTCAATTTTTTTTTTTTTTCACTTTTATCAAAAAAAGAAAAAAAAACCGATATAGAGGATATATAGTGACGGTATCACTAAAAGTGAGGTTAACAGACGGACAGAGCAGAGTTTGGAGAGCGGGTAATTGAATAAACGGTTAAAACCATTAAAAGAGAAAGAGAGAGAGAGAGAGAGAGAGAGAATTGGTTTACAACCAGAAAGTGAGAGATTGGAATTTTGACCGTCCAGGGAAAATAAAAAAATAAAATCCATTTAAAAAAAAAAAAAAGTTGTTCCAAGTAACTATTTTAAATTTACATATCTATTCTATTATTCATTTAAAAATCTATAAATTTTGCACACTTATTTATTTGATTTTGTTTATTTTAGTATATAAGGCTGCACAAATATTAATATTTCATATCAAAATATGAATATTCAATTCCATCGTAGAGCAAACAAAGACGCCTTTTCAGGTCTATTCTCTAAAAACAGACGTTAAAATTTAAAATAAACAAATGGGTGTTAAAAAGTAATGTAAGTGTTAAAAAATGCTATTCAAAATCACTTCCTTGCCTCAAATAGCTATTCTGTAAACAAAAGCCAAAGCGTTAACATTTAGTCAATAGTGTTAAAAATTAAATGCCATGTCTAGGGGGTGGCTTTAATATTTTAACGTCATATTTAAAATAAACAGCGCGTCCTTAAACTAAAAAGTAAGGTTATGATTTTGATAGCTTTGAAATAAAAGCAGAATGTTAACGTCGCTGTTAAAACTTTGTTTAGAGAATTGCATTTTTTTAACGCTGATTGTTTTTACATTATTTTTTAACATCCATTTGTTTATTTTAAATTTTAACGTCTGTTTTTAGAGAATAGACCTGTTTAGGAGTTGATATTCCTTTAGATTTAAAAAACGATTTTTTTTTTTTTTTTTTTGAGTAGCTCTTGAATGGATAAGTAAGGATCAGGGACGTCATTTGAGGGAAAGTATTTACCTCCTCCCCCTCCAAGATTAAAAAAAAATTTAATTAATTAAATAGACCTAGTCTAAAATAAAGCGATACAGTAAAGACTTGCTGATCCTCGCTTCGATACTCAGGCATACTGGCGAAAAGCTTAAATTTGTTTCCAAATAAATACAAAATAATTATGCTGACGTTTATTTCCCTTTAATAATGTTACATGTCAGTATGCGAGAATTAAAAGTCAGCATGTTTAGTGAAAAACGAAAAAATGACCGTTTCAAATGAAATTAAGTTGTTTTTTTTTTAACACTCACACTTTTTTCTCATTCACACCCCCCACACACACATTCACACAGTCTTTTCGGGAACTCAGGCAATATAAAACTTTTACGATATCCGTTATTGATTAATATACATATTTGGGGTCCAGGCATTTCTATTCCATTTGGTATCCAAATGGCTTAAATAAAATCATCGGACTGCCTGGGGTCCGAACCCGTGACTTTTGGTATACGAGGTAAGCACGCTAACCCCTACCCCAAGCCCCGAGGGCAAAATTAAGTTAGAAGCTTTAAGAAGAGTGGATAATGAAGAAACTTTGCAAAAAGTGACAAAATTTTGCATTTTATTAATTGTTTGGGTAATCCGGCATTTTCAGAATCCGGTCCCGTTTAAGCCGGATTAGCCCTCGGGGCTTGGTGTAGGGGTTAGCGTGCTAACTTCGTATACCAAAAGTCGCGGGTTCGGACCCCAGGCAGTCCGGTGATTCTATTTTAAGCCAATTGGATACCAAATGGCTTAAATAAAAATGCCTGGACCCATTATAGATATATTAAACATACGAGTATCGTTAAAAGTCTTAAATGGCCTAAGTTGCCTAAAAGATTGTGTGTATGTGTGTGTGAGTGTGAATGAGAAAAAAATTGTGAGTGTTAAAAAAAAAAATCCTGATTACCAAGACTCTATTGTATTTTGATTAAGGATTTTAGGGAGCATAGCCTTTATAAATTTCATAAGAATATAAGAAGTTTGCTAGGGGGAGGGTGCTAAGTAGCGACTTTTTGTTCATAAAAAAAGATATTAGATCTTTTGTAAGAATCTACGTATGCGTCCTGCTAAGGATAATTCGCCTATGGCCTCTGGTCACAGCAAGGCCTTAACGCTAAATTTTCAGCAATTTTTATATATGGCCTTAACTTTATTTTTAAAATGTTTGTCAAGTTAAAGTGGGATTTGGGCCAATCATAATAGATCTTTCTTCATAACATTTTTACACTTCAGAAAGATAACGTCTGTAATATTATTATTTTTTTAAGTCCCAAAATCACTATTTTAAAAATCAATAAAATAGAACCCTAAAATTTTAATATTATTGATTAAGAATTCAAAATACCTACAAGTTTAATCTGGTGGGGAGGGGGAGTAGAAAAGATAACAATTTTTTTGTCTCCTCCCTTTCAATCAAAACCTGAAATGACGTCCCTGATAAGGGAAGAATTTACCCCATTTCTATCCATAACAAATGAAATTTTAAAATTTTTTGGCTGTTGGTGAACACACTTTGTTGGAATATTTAAAAAATGTAATGATACTTTAAAATTTGATTTCAAAAAATAAATTTAAACTGGTCATCAACTGTTACCAATCATAATCAGGTAAAATTAATTAAAAACATTAGGATAAATATATGTATTTATACCAATAGATAGGGGAATTCCTTCTCCCCCCCCTCCTCTAAATATTTTAAAAAAATTTTTTTTTTTTTTATTTTATTTTTTTCTTTTTTTATTTCCCCCCCACCCCTCCCCCCCGGCCGGCCCCCACCCCCCCCCCCCCCCCCTAGATCCGGCCCTGACCAATACATATTTTAAAACATATCACCTAGTATTTTTAATTAATTTTACTTAAACAATATAAATTCCATATTAAAAGTTAATGAGCGATTTTTAAATAAAAAATTGAGAAACACAGAGTTTTTTTCGGCCTTTTTAAAGTTTTTCTGGGAGACAAAGAGAAGCTACCAGCTACTTGCTCCAGGGCGCTGAATATGTAGCTACGCCACTGTATCTATTTACATTTTCTAAGCTTTGTTTTTAAAATAATGTCCATTTATGGAAAATTAAATTATTTTCTTTTAGCCTACCAATCATGGATTTGTCCCTTTAATATACCCAGGGCCTGATTTTCAGATGTCAGGATGTTATGAAACAGGTCAACTTCTTATTTTAAATCTGAATCATATAATTAAGAAATTATACTAGAGTTTGGTCCTGGGTATTAAAATCAAATAGGGTAAAAAATATCTCTTTAATATAATATTTACTTTTTAGCAGTATTTATTTTTATAACTATTTTCATCTGTGATAAATTGATTGAGAATAATTTTTCTTTCAATGATTAAAAAAAAAAAAAATCAATCAATAACAAATAAATGTTAAATAATAAATAAAACTTGGTAGTTAATTTAATGTCAAAAATGAGATCCATGGATCAAATATTTATTTCTTCCAATATATCATTAGAGATCTTTTTGTTCCCCCTTGGATTTTATTTAATAAATAGTATTTTGTAAAAACTTTTTCAGAATGTACTTTATAAAAAAAAAAATGTGAAATGGAAGAGATTTGGATAAATGAATAAGGAATTAAAAAAATTATTTGGTTCTTAAATTGAAAGAGGAGGAGGGTTTGGAAAATCCATTGCTACCTTCCTCAGAAGCAGAAAAATAAAATCACAACCCTCTCCTGGTTGCGCCACATAATAGAATCTAAATTTTTTTTAAAATAAAATTAAAAATTTGAATGCCAAAATTCCTTATTATAATTTAGTCGTGACCTATCATAGTTTATAATTGTATTAAGTTAATAATTTAATTACCAAAAATAATAAATGAATGACTTTTGACTTGAGCAGTTTTTCACGTAATATAGATCTGGCAACATTGCATTCATCAGCTATCTATTTTAAATCTTAAAAGCCTTCAATTTTATTTTATTTAATATATTACAATGTTTAATGCAAATCAGTTTAAACACAATGGACGATTTGCGAGAAAAAATATCGTAAAATGGAAAAAAAAATGTAACTGACAGTGAGAAAAGAGAATTATTTTATGCGACGTTGCCAGACTGGTCTGAGTCTCGAGACTTCCTTATTTTTAAATATTGGCAACTGTCATTTTCGAGAATTTTTTTACTTTCTTGTTAAAATATCTTTAAAAGCCGTCGGCAGAAACTTTTGATTTTATGTTTAACGTATCCCTCCGGAAGTGAATTGA
Source organism: Euborellia annulipes (assembly GCA_023213315.1). Lineage (NCBI taxonomy): Eukaryota > Metazoa > Arthropoda > Insecta > Dermaptera > Anisolabididae > Euborellia > Euborellia annulipes. The sequence continues at coordinate 23,427 of JAKCPI010025523.1, read as the reverse complement.
TAAAAATGTAAGTTTTTTGTTTTTGTATCTATTGCAGAGGTGGCTATATAATTCGATATGTGTGCGTTTCGTCGACATTCCCCATAGGCTACATGTTAAATTTCAATTTTTTAAAAATTAATTACACGATAACTCTGCGTCAGATCTGCTTCAAAATTTTATTTTAAACGTATGTGATAGTGATTAATAACATATTAAAAAATCAGCTTTTAATCTAACAAAGTGTCTTTAATGTCAGAACAACCTGAAAATATGCTCGATGAGGCGATTTATACCTCAAATGAGCAGAGCAGTTGAAACAATTTTTTATCAAATCCCACTTCATTTCATTTACAAACTCATTATTTTGGTCGTCTTTTCTATTTGCCCTTGTTTTCCGAGTTAATTGCCATAAATACCGAAAGAGTTAGAGATCAAAATTGCTTTTGGATTGTTTATATCCTTAACAAGTCCAAATCTCTTCCCTTTTTAATTTTCCTTTTCTCTAATTATCATATCAATAGAATTAAATAGCGAATTATTATACTTAAACTGACTTGAAGAGCTTTAACACTATATACTGTATATTCCTATCGTATTTATTTTGCAATAATATTTATTTTTCTAATTTCTTACTATAAATGTTCTATCCTCTAAACCTAATTTATTATTAGAGAAATATATCTTACTTACGACGTTAGTTGATTGTTTATAAATAAATTCAAACTCTAGTATATATAATAATTCAATGTTATCAATAATACATGTATGATTAATTGATATCCATAAAAGAAAAGCAAAAGATAAATAAATTTTATATATTCTATTAATCCGTATTTAGTTAAAAAAAAATAAATGTGAAATTTATTTGAATCAAAGATTTTATTGTTACCTTTATAATTTTTTTTTTTTTTTTTTTCAAGAAATTTATTTTTACTAGCCACAGCACCCGCCTGCGACGGGCTTTGAGCCTAGCCTGGAACCCTCGACTTTCCTTTCCTATCTTGGTTCGTTTTAACATTTCGATTCAAAATTCCAATGGGAAATTTTCTAAAAATTATATAAAATTTCTCAACATAAAAGTGCAAACAAAAAAAGCAAATGGATCACTCCCTATACTAAATAAAAACTCAGAGATTTTTACTACTGATTTAAGTTAATTTTTTCTTATTTATCTATTAGTTTAAGGCATCACCTGAAAGCAATGGAAATTAAAACCAAACCTCAACCACAATCATTTTTGAAAAATTCAAAAATCAATGAGACTCTACAGAAAAAAATAAATTTATGCAAAGCATTTGAAAAAAAAAATAAATAATAAATAAATTAGCCCATTACACTATTTTTGGAAAAATACACATCTCGCAGGGCCGGATCTAGGGGGGGGGGCAGTGGGTGCGTGTGCCCCGGGCGGCAGATAACAGGGGGGCGGCAATTAAAGAAAGATTTACTAAAAAAAAGGTAAAATGATATGAATTTTGTGTAGAAAATTTTAAGGAGGGGGCGGCAAATTAAATGTTGTCCCACCTAAAAAATCTCGTAGTTCCGGCCCTGACATCTCGTGTTGTTATTGAAGGAAGCACATAAACAGAGGCGTCATTTGGGGGGGGGGTAACATTTGCCCCCCCCCCCCCCAAGAGATCTGATTTTTATAAAATTTTATATTATTTTAAATAAAATATTACAAAATACTGTTATCAACGAGTATAGAAACTGTACAAAATTAAACAATTAATTAAATTAAATATCTTTTGGCCAAATTTGAGTATTTATTTGTAAGTAAATTTTAAGAAAAAAAAAGAGTTCGCCCTCCAAGAAAAAATTGAAATGACGCCACTGCACATAAAGGAAAAATCATTTGCCAATTGTTTTTGAAGAAACAATGGAAAAAATCGAAATGAAATCAAATCTAATTTCGTTTAATGAAACTACCGATGGATGATCATCGACGCTTGACTTACTTGATTTAAATATGGAATTGTTAATTATTGTAAATAATAACAATAAATTCTTCATCTCAGAATCGATTTATTTACATAAATTCTTATATTGTTCAATTTTTTATGTTTCACACGCCCGTAGCGGTCTGCATAGTGAACCTTGAGGGACACACAGGGGGAGACGCCCGCACCAGGGACACACAGTAGATCGACAGTGATCAGAAGAAAAATTGTGTCCCTGGTGCGGGCGTGTGCATCCCTCGATCATTTTTACTCGAGTTTTATTAATAAAAATATCCATTTTTTGTTTTTGCACGAAATGAAGTTAGTTACTGCATGATAGGATAGATTTTTTTTTAAAATTTTTTTTAACCCCCCTTTTTTAAAAAAAAAAATTTTAAAACCCCCCAACAGAGCGTGACAGAAGGAGGATAAAATATTATCCTGTGTTGTTATAGCTCTGAAAATAGTCTTAACCAAGACCGAAACGTCAGCCTAGAGGGCCTAATAAATGAAATAATATCTAGCTGCCATTCTTTTCTTTAACACATTAACGATTATTCAGCTATAAAATCCACATTTTGTAAGAAAGGATTATATATGAACTTAGCCAGAAGGGTTAGAAACTTCTGTATTTGAAGTTGAACTTCATCTGGGCTGACACACCCGCATGTAAAGTGAAATAATGATAATTTATTTCCTCGTGCTTGTCATATTTTTGTTTTATTAAACTATCCGTCCGCCTTAGGGCGGACTTCGCCTCCCCCCCCCTGGCCCTCGCCCAAAATTAATTTTTGTAAAAATCTTACAATTACAAGAGATAAATTTTAAGGGGGAATAGGAGCGAAGGGGTTACGCATGTTTTTCCCGATAAGAGGGCGTTGTGTGTCATAAAAAGTATGCCCAAAGAATCAAAAATTTGCCAAGAGATGTCAGAATGGTAGCAAATAATATTTAATGCATTTGGTTGATTTTCTTTGATCTTTTAACAATAAATACTTTATAAATGTTATTATATATTATGTATCTTTTATAAAAGCATAAAAATATATAAATATAGGCCAGATATAGGCCAATACTATCTGTCAGACTAGCCTGCCATCTATTGCAAGAATGCTGAACTAATTTGACAGTTGGTTTTTAAATAAATCATCTAAGCTTATTTTAAAAATTTCTTAATTAATATGTGATTAATAATAACAATAAATTCATTTTTAAATTTACAAAAAATTAAAGATTATTGGGACAGATTTTGTTTTTGTATTTGCTTGATAACAAAAAAATTAATTACGATAATTTTTTAATAAGTCATTAAAAAAATTATAGCTCGATGTCCCAATAATCTCTTATGAATTTAATTCATTTAAAAAATAACCGCATTGAAAAATTCTTTATAATACAATTTTAAGTACGTTTAGACGTCGTTCTTGAACCCCTTTAAGACGATATTTTCCTTTTATCTTTTTTAAAAAATCTTATTTTAACTAAGCCTCCCCAAAAAAAAAAGTAATAATCTAACTTCTTATTTATTTGGAAAGGAACCGATAAAGCAAGAAGCAGCAGCTTCTAGATAACATGAGAGAGATAAACAATGAAATTAGGAGAATTAATGAAAAAGGGATTCGAATTCTCTCTTCTTCACTTCCCCTCCCCTTTACTACCTTCATACATTTGTTTGTTAGACGCTTTTCGTTTGTTTGCCAATGAGAGAGAAGAGAGATTCTGAATTCTCATGTCTCCAAGCAACTTTGAAATAAAGTATTAAGGTTTCAAGGAAGAAGAAAATCAACAGAGATCGAATCGATTTGAAGACGGATTTCTTCTTTTCTAACTCCAATTTTTTAAATTTTACACGTTATTTATTTTCGAATAAATTATCGCCAGAGGCGTACCGAGGCAGTTGGGGGCCTGGGGCCTCTCTAGAAGAAGGGGCCTATATGTGGTACATTTTGTACCAGAGGTGTAGGGCTAACCCTGGTAAACATTTTTTTACAGAAAACGCGGTAACGATAGATATCTATAGAAATAGAATATTATAAAAATAAACAAATTTTTTTAAATAATGTAAATTTTTTTCTTCAACAATGACAGCTGCTTTCAAGGTTACGCTGATTGGATATAAAATTTTTATCGCTCTCAAAATAATTCAAAATAAGTAAACGAAACCAAATGCTGGGTACAGTATTAGAAAGTACACGCGCCTGGTGGGTCACTGTGAGAAATTATCTTAAAGCATACAAAAATTCGATTGTGTCTTATGTATATAGATGCTATTTTTCTCTCAGTGACTTGCTTCATACGATTTTGTCCCCTCCATATATAGAATGGCTTCTCAAGCATTTTATGAGTTTATTAAACGCTCCACAATCATATAATTTGAAGCACTGAGGATGGTTTGCGTTAGGCTTACCGAAATATCTGCGAATAAATTGTTTTAACGTGGAAAGCATTCGCTGGTTTTTCTTTCTCCATAGCCTTAATTCAAAATAATTAATCATGAACGATAAAAAAATTTCCATTTTATTGGGTAAGTTGAAATTTTAAATTATGCTTTTTATTGGCATATAATTTTTTGTGAAATTTCCCAAAGGTCAAAAAATATTTGCTCCTTTTTTGTTTCCTGCAATCTCTACTCTTTAATTTCAGTCTCCGATCTTTAATCAATTTTTGAGGTGGAGGCGAAAATCTGTATGGCGCCCAGAACTGAGCCTTTTGAGAAAAAAACCGAAGAGAGAGGAAATAATCCCATGGGCTGCAACTGTAAGTATCGTTTTCATATGTTGTAAGTTTTGGATAGCCCTCGGGGCTTGGCGTAGAGGTTAGCGTGCTAACCTCGTATCCCAAACGTCGCGGGTTCGCCCCAGGCAGCGATGATTTTTTTAACCAATTGGATCCCATATATGTATATTTATCAATAATGGATATCGTAAAAAGTCTTATATGGCCTGAGTTGCCGAAAAGACTGTGTAAATAAGTGTGTGAATGGGAGTGTGAATGAGAAAATAGTGTGAGTGTTTAAAAAAAAAAAAAAGTTTTGAATAAATTTTACATTAAAAAATGTATTTGACAGTTAATAACACTACTCGGCAAAATGAAATTTTTTTTTTCGAGCCAGAGATAATTCCTGACCTCCGTTTTCCCCTACCACGTACTATTTCGGGGAACAGCCGCCTACTAATACCTTTTCATTCATCTTAGGGCCATGAATCAAATTTGGAGGAATTAAAAGGAATATTTTAGCCTTAATATTTTTCAGAAGGTCTAGAGAGGTAGAAGGTTCAAAAACATGAACATGAACATTTGGATTTAAAGTTAAATATACGGAGCCCTCGGGGCTTGGTGTAGAGGTTAGCGTGCTAACCTCGTATACCAAACGTCGCGGGTTCGGACCCCAGGCAGTCCGATGATTTTATTTAAGCCATTTGGATACCAAATGGCTTAAATAAGAATGCCTGGACCCCAATAATAGATAAATTCATAAATAACGGTTATCGTCAAAGTCTTATATGGCCTAAGTTGCCGAAAAGAAAGTGTGAATGTGAGTGTGAATGAGAAAAAAGTGTGAATCTATATATATTTAAAAAAAAAATTTAAATATACGGAATCTTTTATGTCCTTCAATATTTCCATATTTTATCTAAAGGGGTAGAAATTACTTCTTGTCAAAGTTTGAAAAAAATTATAATCTATGAAATATAAGGTCACACTTTTGTAAATAAATCAGGAAAAATATGACATTTATAAAAACCAAATTTTTTTAAAGAAAAATCTACATGGGGTAGACTACCCTTTACTCAAGGGGCACAATTTTTTTTTTTTTTTCTAAATATAATTGAGGGGTGAAAAAAAATCCAAGACATAGGCAGCCAAAATTATTTCTTTTATTATTGCCGTTCCAGGCTGAAGTTTCGGCCACTGATCTAGGCCATCTTCAGAGCCGGAGGCGAGAATAAATGAAAATTACAATTTCAGCGACACACATTCGCATGAACGGAGCTGGAGCGCTCATAGGACAACGAAAGAATGCTTATTAGTAGTAGTAGTACTTTACTGATGTACTTTTTCAGTTTTTTTCTATTTTCTCGAAATTCGCTCCAATAATTTTTTTTTCAAATTCATAAATCAATTTTTTTTTTCCCAATTCTTATGAAATTTTGTATTTATTTACGATTCTATATTGTGTATAAAATGTCCAAATATGAGATTAAAATTTTGAAAAATAGCCATAGTTTATTTCAAGCAGTCAACATTTAAAATGCAAGTTTGAAACTAAGGTGCTATCGGAAACTAAATATATCTCGACACAAAAAATCTGGTGTGACCAGCACGGTGCACAACTTTCTCTTACCGAAGGGTAAGAGAAAGTTGTGTGCTGTGCGCCAGTCAGATTTTTTTTTATTTTATTATCATAAATTATATTTTTTTCTTTGACATTTTTTTAAAAACTAAATATTCAAAAGTTTTAAAAATAATCAAGCCATTTTATAAGAGTGTACGATAAAGGAGTTGATTCCTTTTATTCTTTTTAAAAGTTTTTTTTTTTAATGTCATATTCTGTCATAAAACAATTAAAGTAGCTAAAATATGAAAATATTTAAGCGATTTTTATTTCTTGTTCAAACAGGCTGTAGAGCTGGAAGAAAAAAGAAAGGAGCTCGTAATTAATTAAATTTAATAATTTATTCATAAATTTTTTTTTTTAATTTCAAAAACTTTCATCTTTTAGAGAAAAAAAACTGCGTTTTAATTTTGTTGAAGGCAATCAAAAAAGAAGGTGAGGAGATGAAAGAGGCTCATTTCTATTATCTTAATAAAATAAAGGGCTAAAATGAAGATTATATCGACATTTTTTTTTTCTAAGATAGCGAACTTTTTCGTTTTTTTTTTTTTTTTTTTTTTTGTCTCTTCATTCTCTTTATTATTAGCCTAAAATAGAGGTGGCCAAGCCGATTTGATCCAAATTTCTATAAAAATAACGAAAATTTATAACAAAAGAAGTCCCGAATTAGCCGGGTTCGGTCCGGTTTTGTTCTAGAAAAAGAGATTTTTTAAACAACTAGGGAATTTTCTCGGCTTCGGTTCGGTTAGCTTCGAACCAGTGGCGTAGTGAGCTTAACTCGCGCCCGGGGCACAATACCTTTTTGGCGCCCCCCCCCCATTCGAAAACCATATAATATTATATGTAAAATATACTCGCAAATTAATAAATAAATAACGTAAAATAAATAGTCAGAGGCTCAAGCTAGGCTTTAAATTTGAGACAAAAAATGTAGTTGAGAAAACAAGACTAGACTTTGAAATGTATATGATCATCCAGAAATCAATCAATTATAATAAAAATAAAAAATTATCCAGCAATTTTTTATTTTGCGGACCATTTGGCGCCCCTTTGTGAGTAGCGCCCGGGGCATGATGACCCCCCTTGCTCCCCCCTCGCTTGGCCACTGCTTCGAACTGAGCGGTTTTGATCTTTGCTAACCGAACTTTCCCGGCTGACAAAAAAAAAGACCGCACGTGCAAAATATTTTATTAATATCAACTATAATTACACTTTGCAAGATTTTTGAGAAGAAAAATATACAAAATGGAACACTGTAGAGTAAGAAAATTACATAAACAAAAACATAATAAATTTAATAAGTCTTTGTAAAAACCATTTACAAATGTATTGTAATTTTCGAAAGAAAATTGTCATTTTAAAATGTTTTTTTGTTGTAAATATTTAGCCATAGCTAGTCAAAGTAGGCCTATTCGGTTCGGTTTCTAAACATATTAAATTTGTATCAATGTCAAAAAAAAGTCTCAGAAATTTTCAAAGGCAGAGGGCGTAGTCGAATTGTATAGCCTATTTTTTTTATATAAATTCAATATTAAATATTGATTTAATCAGAAAATATTGTTATTTTAAATTTGCTTACTCTTCCATGACGATGGATGATGGCATTTCGAAAGGTCAATCCAATTAATTAATAATTGAATTGTGGGGATTGGGACAGACAACCCCCCTGCTCCCTTGTCCATGGACAGAGTATGAATGCTAGCGTGGAAGTGAATTTGATTTAAAGAACGTTTCAAAATTTGAATGGCGATTGAAGAGAGAGCATGAGGATTGGAACTATACTTGATAACGACGATGACCAAAGCAAACTCTCTCTCTCTAGAGAGGCAGGATGAAAACGTCAATGATTCCATCCCGTGGGAACGCACCTCTCCAACTTGCAACCTGTGATTTGGGTTTTACTCCAAGGGGTGAGTGGGGGGTGCGATTCCCTTTCTGATTACCAATTCATTTGGAATAGAAAATAAAATACTTTCGAGGTCAAATACCCCCCTCTACGTGGAGTGGCCAAGTTATGAACGAGGGAGAACGAAATTGAAAAAAAAAAACGAGAGAGAGAGAGATGTGGATTTAATAATCCTGGCTTGCTCTTCCAAAAAAAAAAAAAGTGAGTGGACTGACAGAACAATTGGGAATAAAAATTATGTGAGGGAGATGACTTTTTACCCAAACCCTTAATTAGATCAATGCTCCATTTTTCAATAATGCCTTTCTTAATTATTAAAAACGATTTTTTATTTTACCATTTGTCCAATTGCAAAGTAAAGGCCGTTTAACACGAAGAGATTTCAGGTTACATTGCATGCGATATGACGTCACTGCCAGCAGAGCCACCAGTGTGATGAACTCACACGAGACATGCAGCCAGCGAATAAAACTTGAGCTGTCAAAATTTATAATAATACGTATTAATATATTCACACGTCTCAGAGGGAGGGGCTTATTCAAACATGATGAGTTCGGAAGTCTAAGGGTGGCGGAAATGTCCGAACGTTGCCTTTTTTTTTTATAAAATATTTCAATAAAACTTAAGCTGTCAAAATAAAATAACCTCACTTTTTGGTTAAAGTCAGCCATGTTGGATGACGTGAAAAATCCGACTCTGTGATTGGTCGATGCATGGGTTTGGAAAAAAGGCATGCAAAAGAATAGAACATGCGGAATCAGCCAAAAACCCATGCAATCAGAGTCTAGGGTCATAAATGACGTCATATCGCATGCGATATAACAAGAAAACCCTCCGTGTGAAGCGGCCTCAAGTGTCTTTCAGATATAGGTACACGAGAAAAAAAAAAAAATTTAGTTAGGGAATAAATCTGACTTCTTATTCTCAGAGATCCGTAAGCACTGGTTAACAAATTGCAAATGTGACCAGTGACTCTGGTCTCGGTAAAAAACGATTTTAGTGTAGTCCAGTGTTCTATAAGTAAATGAATGGTAGATTTATACTTGGACGATGAGGAAGTTGGAACTTTGAGGTATACAACGTATTGTGATTCATCTTTGCTAATGTTTGCAATTTTTTAAGTTTCAGTCGCTTTTGTCGCGTCGCTTCAAACGTGACATAGGAATGGGTTCCATTCATTTACAGAGAAGCAGGCAACGGAGAAGAGCAACAGTCACCACAATCGTTGCAGTTAAGCAATGCCAAGCGCGGCGAAAGCTCGAGATTGGTGGCCCCGAGCAATCAGCTTGTGGGATGCCTCCCGGTTGCCATCCGTAAATGTATATTATAATTTACACAATAAAGAAATAACCCCTAAGGGCCGGTTGCTTCATCCTGGGTGAGCTTGTTAGCCCCGACTTTTTTGTAGTGCAGAAACCCACTTCAGTTTTATTTTTATAGTAAAATATACGATATTTCATCATTTTATTGCTAAAAGAAGTATTCTAGAAGTACATATATTTGTTATTTTACCTTATATTCTACTTATTTTATCAATAAAATGATGAAATGTTGTATATTTTATAAAATATGTTATAGGCTAGGGCCCGCTTGCATCAGATCTCGTCGCCATATTTAGCCCCGAGTTAACCTCACTTTTGAGTAATTTCATATAGATATATGGGGAATTGGAGCCAAGGTCCGGGCTAAAGTTAGCCCAGGCCCAAAGGTGGGGCTAAGACTTAGCCCTGGGATGACACGTACGAACATGTATTATGAACTCAAGCATCCTAAATTCACCAATATAAATGTAAAAAATAATATAAATGCAATATGGAATCTACCGTTTTTTTGTTATTATTCATTTTATGTCAATCAGGATTATACTCGTATATCCAGGATATATTGCAAGTTGTTGAATATTCTCCTAACTTCATCTAAGGCATTGCACATGTCTTGTTAATAAAACTATTTGTTTTCAAATTGAATGCAAATTGATATTAAATATTTATATGAATATTTTCAGTTGATATTACTTCTTGTTAGGTGAAAATAAAAGGTATATTTCTTTTTGAAATTATCTTTATTTGAGCCACACAGCTGGCAATTTGTCAAAATAGTTGTGAAGATTGGAACAATTGACTAATTGTTATGTGAAAACTAATAAATCTTGTTTATTTTTTTGAAAATTTTCAAATTTTAGCAAAAAAAAATTAAATTCTTATATTTAAATGTATATTAATAATATTTATTTAAATTATGGGTGATAATATCAATTTTTATTTTTAATAATTTTTATAAGATGCCTTAATGGAGTTGCAAACTTCACACACAGAACATGATTTGTTCCCCCGGAAGAGGGTTTCTGCATTACAAAAAAGCCATTTAGCCCGGGGCTAACAAACTCACCCAGGATGAAGCAACCGGCCCTAAATAGTCTCTGTAGCCTAAAAGGGTTAAAAAAAATAAATAATCGTAGGAATTTTCTACCACTTCATTTGAATCATCCTTTTATCTTAGGAGACATTTGGAATTGTGAGTGATATATAGGCTAAATGATATTTATGTTCAAAAAAATATTTATTTAAAAAAAAAATAATAAACGAATTAAAACAACACTTAATCACTTTGATGATGAATGAATAATTCGACAGTTATATTCAAACCCAAAACAATTCAAAAAATAATAATAAAATCTCTCTCTCTCTCCATACAGTAGAATAAAGAATAAATTAAAAAAGAAATTTTTGTATTAATCAATTTAATTTGATGAAAGGCCTTTAAAATGGTTGGTTAGAGTTAATTTTAATTAAATCCCTCTCTCGGTTTGAAATTGAATAACGAACATTTTTGCTTATTTGGTTCAATTGTGTGCTGTGTGCGTGTGTATTAAATTAGAAAACTATTGTTGAAAATAAAGTGTGTATAGAAATTAGAGAGTCAAAGAGAATATCTTTATGTATAAGCCTTGGCGAAAACTCCCTACTTGTTAAAGATTCTAATCAAAATGTAATTTGCTAGAAAACAATACTTTCTCTCTATATATTTCATATATAGGGTAGAGAAAGTAAAAAGGTTGATAGAATTATACAAATTTTCGCAAAGGTATATATATATTTAAAAAATAATTGTGTGGTTTTATGAAACCACGATGCAAGTGAAACTTTTTCGGATCGTAGACGTTTAACTGAAAATTTTCAGAAAATAATTCAATTAAGGGTATTAAAATCGAGTTTTTAATCTTAACTTAATAATTGGAAAATAAGGATTGATAATGGGAAAACAATAGACGCATGTTAAAAACTGAGAACAATATTTATTTAGCAATTGAAGATTTAAATCATTTTGAATTATTTTAAAAATTATATTTTATCAATTTAAAAATTGAATAATTAAATCTCACAATTATTTTTTTTTATAATTCGTCATATATATTAAATTTCAACTTTCCTATTTTTGTCGTCATGGCTTGTGACGTCATGGCTTGCAGCGTCACGGCCTTTGACGTCAAGGCTTGTAACGCAAGATGCTGATAGAAGAGCGAAAAAATTTAAGGTCATCAAATAAAAGTTTCACTTAAAAAAAATTGTGTTTTCCACTAAATCACCTCAGATTGTACTGAAACAGGAATATTTCTATGTATTTTAACTACCTGCATATTTTTAAAGGATGATGCCTTATAAAAATCTAGAAAATTCAAAATACGAGCCGCTTTAGAGGACATTTTCGAATTAAAATTGAATTTTCTCTATATTTCTAAAAACTAGCACTACTAGTAGCAAAACTGATGGCATTTTTGGAATCAGCGCTACCCATATACCCAGGAATAGCACTAAATTTCAATGCACCAATAAAAGAAAGTTTTTTTTGGCCCGTGTGATTTTACCAAAGAAATTTGGAGCACCAAACCTTGCATGGGCCACGAGATACTGTATAATGAAATATTTGAGAAGAACAAAAGCGTTTTATTTCTAAAAAAAAACAGAAATTTCTTTAAAAACTGGAGTCGAATCGACTTGTTAATAATAAGAAGGAAAATTTATATAAAGTAACAGAAAGTTTTGCTTACTTGGATTAATTTTATTTTTTTAATTGCAAATCTTTCGCTTCTTTTACTTTATTAATTTGTTCTACAAATAATCAAATTGTTTGTCTCTAAACAAATTCCTTGTTCCATAATTCCTTCATCAGAGCTTCATTCAGTGCCATCAACAATTTCGTTAATTTATAGCTATGCATATATCTATATATTGAGACGAATATATACACGATACAGGAATTTATTCTCTCTCTGACTATATTTCTATGTGTTTGTTTGAGAACAATAGAATCTAATTAGATATTAAATTGAAGGGATTTGTTTGTGCGGTTTTAGCTAGGTAGAGGGGGAAATATCAATTGGACAGATCTTTCATTTAAGTATAAATCTAAATATAAACGAAATGAAAAAATCTGGTGGGATGGACGCACATCACACAACTTTCTCTTACTTAAGGTAATTGAAAGTTGTGTTCTGTGCTTTTCACATCAGAAAATATTGAAAATATAGAAGGAAGGGACAGACATGTAAAAGTAGGACTGGGAGTGCCAGCTCGGGAAGCTCGTGGTCGCCATCCACGTACCAAGAAGGCGCGGCCCCCTGAGCATATGGAGGGCGTCTCGGGGTGCTAATTTTGGGAGTTTCCAGCGGCCACAATTTTGAAGCTATCGACCTCAAATTTTTTTTAAATTAAAGCTATTTAAAATATCTACAACTTATAGAACCCATTTTTTTGATTTTCGAAAAAATAAAATTTTTTTTTTAGATTAATCGCATTAAATAAAAGATATTTTAAAAAAATTCGCTCTATATCTTATAGATAATTAAATTAGTAATCATTGTGTTAAAAAATAATTAATTTTTTACCCTTAATTAATTAGCTGGAATCTTTCAACTGAAATGAAATAAATCCCTTGTATCCCTATGGGAAAAACTAACGCCATCTCTTGCCGCCTAGAGTAACTCGGTACTGAATCGTCTTCTAACGGCTTTTCGAGACGCGCATCTTAGGAAGTGATTTAGGAATTTTAATCAAAATCGTTGAAGCGAATTTTGAAAAAAAAAAAACATCAAATTTGTGCAAATCTGTTTATTATGAATGAAATTATGAACAAATAAAAAAAGATATCAAGGACTGGTAACTTCGGCTGCCTATCTCTTAGGCGTTTTGCTCTCGCTCTAAAACTAGAGCTCATAGGAATAAACTTATTAAACTATTTTCCGGTATAACTATTGCGTTAATAATTTCGTATGGCAAATTATATCTATACACAGTATATAAGTCTATAGATGCTGATTTTATAAAAGCGTATAAATAATAAATTTTTGCCCTTAAATCCGAACAGAACGGAATACTAAAATGCAATTAATAAAAAAATATTAAATTTTCACCAAAAGAATTCCATTGATTCAAAAACGTCACAAAAATAAAATCTTATCCAATTCATCAATTAGCCGGGGGCCTGGCAACGGAGAAGAGCAACAGTCACCACAATCGTTGCAGTTAAGCAATGCCAAGCGCGGCGAAAACTCGGGATTGATGACCCCGAGCAATCAGCGTGTGGAGCGTCCCCCGGTAGATTTAAAAATATATATAATAAAGTCACACCCCTAAATGGCCTCATTAGCCGAAAAGGATTAAAAAAAAATAAAATTCATCAATTATTGTAGGAAAAAATATTTTTATCAAAACAGACAAATAGAATATCAAAACTGTGTTCAGTCCATGCACATTTATTTGGTATCCAAATGAATTAAATAAATGTTCATCGGACTGCCTAGGATTCGAAGACGTACCTCTTAGCTTTTGAGATTATCATCTCAATCCCCAGGGGAAGGGAGATTCTTTTTCTAATTTCTGATTGAAAATTTGAACCTTAAGTGTTATTTTTTGTGTCGAGATATATTTAGTTTCCCATAGCACCTTAGTTTCAAACTTGCATTTTAAATGTTGACTGCTTCAAATAAACTATGGTTATTTTTCAAAATTTTAATCTCATATTTGGACATTTTATACACAATATAGAATCGTAAATAAATACAAAATTTCATAAGAATTGGAAAAAAAAAATTTAAAATGCCTAAAAAGTTCTAAAGGGGACCCCCTTTTGAATCGAAATTAACATACAAATCCCTATAGGAAATTAACATTGTTCCTATGCGAAGATAAGGTGGAAAGGGAATTTAAAAAGAGTAGAGAGAGACGATAATGTTTGCAAGTGAGAGAGAGACATATAGGCCTATGTTTTCTTTGAAACAATTAAAGACAAATAAATTTAAAAAAATCTGGTGTGACTGGCGCACAGCACACAACTTTCTCTTACCTTCGGTAATCGAAAGTTGTGTACTGTGCTTGTCACACCAGATTTTTGTGTCGACATGTATTTAGTTTCCGACAGTAGGGTACAATTGAATTCAAGATGTAAAATTTATAAGTATGGGAAAATATTTATATTTTGATACCATGGCAACCATTTCTCCTATCTTTTCTATGGAGTACAGGAGTAAAGTGGTCTTCAGAAGATTTCAATCACAAAATGAGAATATACATTTTATAGAGAATCTAAAAAATAATTGATTTTTGAATTTTAAAAAAAATCGTTGGAGCAAATTTTGAGAAAATCGAAAAAAACTGAAAAAGTGAATCAGTAAAGTGCTAGTACTTTTTGGTCGATTTTGTTCAAAAGCTTCGTGTCACGTCCCATGGGGGTGCCTAACTTAAATATAAAATTTCAACTTCCTAGCTCTTTTCGTTCTTGAGATATTTTGTTCACAGCACACACACACACACACAGACACACAGACACACAGACAGACCATGTCGCGAAAACCACTTTTTTGGATTCAGGGGACCTCAAAACGTGAAGATCCATCAAAATCTCGACATCGAATTTTTGACATGAATCCAATACTTTCTATATATATATTACATATATACATAGGTAAGAGAAAGTAAAAAATGGGAATTTAAATAATAATTGATTTTTAATCTAATAAAAAGAAAAAGATTTAAATTCCGTTACCATGGCAACCATTTCTATCTTTCCTATGAAGAACAAGAGTAAAGTGGTCTTCAGAAGATTTCAACGGCAAAATGAGAATATACATTTTAAAGAGCATCTAAAAAATAGTTCATTTATGAATTTAAAAAAATCCTTGGAGGGAATTTTGAGAAAATCGAAAAAACTGAAAAAGTACATCAGTAAAGTACTAGTACTTTTTGGCCGATTTTGTTCAAAAGCTTATTTTGAGATTCTTCAAAGGTACCTAAGTTAAATATAAAATTTCAATCCGCTAGCTCAATTCCTTCATGCTAAAAATCTGTCCACACACACATACACACACACACACACACACACACAGACACACACACACACACACACACACACAGACACACACACACACAGACCAATTTGCGGGACCCACTTTTTGGACTCAGGGGACCTCAAAACATGTATATCCATCAAAATCTCGACATCGAATTTTTGACATGATCGCAATACTTTCTCTCTCTATATATTTCATATATAGGGTACGAGAAAGTAAAAAAAAGTTGATGTTGAAACTCTTTGCATGTTTCTTTGAAATTCTCTATTAAAGGGAAAGTTTGCTTGCGATATAGAGTATGTTGTAGCTACTACGTCTCCCCTGAGGTTTCAAATATCACCAGAGTCATTAAATATAAATTTATTTAATGATATAAATCTTCTTCAGATGTTAGATTAATTTAACAGAACGAATATCCCCCAAGTGCTTGGAAGGAAAACTGTTTTGTTACGTTGGGTAGAGGAGAGTATATCCTTCTCTCTTGAGAGAGTTCCTTTTCTAATAGGAAATCGTCCTTCTATCCTTGCTTGGCATAGATTAAATTGCCTGTGATGGCCCGGGCGGGAATTTAATTAATTGGTTAGTTCAATAAAATCGGAATAGAGTCTCTGTTTCTATTTGTCTTTTTTCTAATCACCTAGTCCCAAATAAGTAAATTTATTTTATTCTTTATTAAGCATCACCAAGCCAGTAAATAAATTGAGAAATTTTAAAATGAGAGAATGCAAATAATAATTTTTTACTTTCTCTTACCTCTATATATGTTAATAATATATATAGAGAGAAAGTATTGGATTCATGTCAAAAATTCGATGTCGAGATTTTGATGAATCTTCACGTTTTGAGGTCCCCTGAATCCAAAAAAGTGGTTTTCGCGACATGGTCTGTCTGTCTGTCTGTCTGTGTGTCTGTCTGTCTGCCTGTCTGTGAACAAAATATCTCAAGAACGAAAAGAGCTAAGAGGTTGAAATTTTATATTTAAGTTAGGCACCCCCCTGGGACGTGACACGAAGCTTTTGAACAAAATCGACCAAAGAGTACTAGTACTTTACTGATGCACTTTTTCAGTTTTTTTCGATTTTCTCCAAATTCGGTCCAACGATTTTTTTTTAAATTCAAAAATCAATTATTTTTTAGATTCTCTTTAAAATGTATATTCTCATTTTGTCATTGAAATCTTCTGAAGACCACTTTACTCTTGTACTCCATAGAAAAGATAGGAGAAATGGTTGCTATGTTAACAAAATATAAATATTTCCCCATACTTATAAATTTTACATCTTGAAAATCGAATGTACCATACTGTCGGAAACTAAATACATGTCGACACAAAAAATCTGGTGTGACAAGCACAGAACACAACTTTCGATTACCGAAGGGTAAGAGAAAGTTGTGTGCTGTGCGCCAGTCACACCAGATTTTCTTTTTATGCAATTTGTTAATTTGCTTGTATATTATTGTATTGTGTTATTGGTACCCTGTTTTCGTATTGTTTATTTTCTATAATGTTTTGTATTAATGTATCTTGTATATAAATATATAATATAATATATACATTATATATATATATATATATATAAATATATAATATATATATTTATATACAAGATACATGATGAAAAAAAACGAAATCTATAGATTTCGTTTTTTTCATCCGATTTTCCAAAGGTCTAATGCTTCCTAATTTTTAAGAATTAGGTATAGGCTACACGTCAAAAAAAAAAAATAATAATAATAATAAACATCAATTTAAGAAATTTTTTTTTTGACAATTTAAGTACTAAAGTTAAGTTACGATAAACTTGACAGGCTTTTAAAATTGAGTTTTCAAAATAAATAAATAAATAAACAAAAATAATAATCAATCAAACTTTTTTTTCCTATTCCAGAGTGAAAAGAAGTCCTTAGTGACTTAAAGTGACCAGCGAGAGAGAGAGAGAGAGAGAGAGAGAGAGAGAGAGAGAGAGAGCTTATGATAATGTCGCCATCAATAAAAGGGTCCATTCTCAAGAAAAGTTTTTTTTTTTTTATCAAAGAAATAAATTTAAATAAATTTTATTCGGCAAATCAACACCAATGATATTGATAAAGTAATTTTATTTAAAAGATCTGATTTTTTATCAAAAGGGCCTGACAACGTAGAAGATCAACAGTCAGCACACAATCGTTGCAGTTAAGCAATGCCAAGCGAGATGAAAGCTCGGAATTGGTGACTCCGAGCAATCAGCGTGTGGAAAGTCCCTCGGTAGTATAGTAGTATAATATAAATTGTAATATAAAATATACATGTATATATGGACCCTGTTATGCATTAGTGTGTCAAACGCCAAAAAATTAAAAATTGAGTTAAGCACGAAATATTGTTTCAAATGCTTTAATTAATAGTATTTTTTTATGAAATATGTCCTAAAAAAATTTATATTTAATGTTACTTGCACAATTGACAAAAAAAAAAAAAAAATTATATATAATCCAATGAAAACAAAAAACTTTAATGTTGATTTTCTCAAAACTCGATGTTTGGTCTTTGACTCACCATTGCATAACAGGGTCCATATAATCTAATCAAAACAATTTAAATCAGAAAAACTTTAATGTTGATTTTCTCAAATCTCTGTATCTAGGTGACACACAATTGCGTAACAGGGTCCAAATAAAAGTTTCACATTAAAAATCAAAGGTACCCTCGGGCCTTGGTGTAGTTGTCAGAGTGGCCTTCTATAACAAGGGTCGCGGGTTCGGATGATTTTATTTAAGCCATTTGGATACCATCTAGTGTTCCTGTTAAGTTTGGTAATCGAAAGTTGTGTGCTGTGCCAGCAGTCACCATGGGCGTCCGCAGGGGGAGGGGCAACCAGGCACTTGCCCCCCCCCTGGAAAATTAAAATTATACAAAAAAATGTATAAAACAAAAAAAAAATACAAAAAACCTTTCTCTGTATATCCACCTTGCCGCGGTGAGAAAGCTTTAAATACTAATAAGAGATGTATAACATTATTAATAACAAAGTACGTTTTTTTAACTTATCTGAAAGTGACTTGCCCCCCCCCCCCTGCAAAAATCCTGTGGACGCCCTTGGCAGTCACACCAAATTTTTTTCAACTTTTAGAGTTCTGTGTCCTAGGGATCATTAGTTCCCTTGGCCTGTCCTAATATTAATTTAAATAAATATTTCTCATAAGGTCGCCGTTGCAGAAAAAGCATAAAATACCTCGTATATATCAATATAGGGTATATATTCCATATTATTTTCAATTTTGCCGAGAGACATTTTTTAACAGAGAGAACAATAAAAACGAATCTCTTTGATCTATTTTCCCTCGTTGTATTGAATTTATGTCTATAAAAGAAATATGTAAATAATTTTTTTAAAATATTTTCAACATTATAAATCTTATTTCTTATTTCGAGGTGGGCATATCAAATTCAAGTGCGAAAATGGATACGAAAGTCAAATGAGACATTTCGGACGAAGTTTATTTCCATCTTTAGTCCTTTTAAGCTATAACCAATTGAAGCAGAAAGTTGTCATTTTAAGATACAAGACACCTCGGACTTAACATTGGCGTGGCGAGCTTAACTCGCGCCCGGGGCACAATATCTTTTTAGCGCCCCCCCCCCCCCATTCGAAAACCATATAATATTATATGTAAAATAGGCCCTATATTAATATATTACACTGGCAATAAATTTAAAATATATTTTCCAGAAATCAATTATAATTAAAATAAAAATTATCCAGCAATTTTTTGTTTTGCGGACCATTTGGCGCCCCTTTGTGAGTAGCGCCCGGGACATGATGACCCCCCCTTGCTGCACGAAAAGTGCTCTAACAATGGCAATGAAATGTTTTTGGTTCTCCTGAGAAATAAACAAAAATGAGGTTAGGCACTTTGCTAATTAGAACGTCGATATGTATAAATTGATGCACTGAGGATGGATTACGTAGGCAATCCGAAATATTTGCCAAATAAACTGGTGTATTTTTTACAGTGGCGTAACGTACACCCCCGCAAACCCCGCGATGCGGGGGCCCCGGACCTTGGGGGCCCACGGGTCGGGCCGGGCTAAAAAACTGTATCTCCTCAGGGCTCAGATAAAAACAGAAAAATTTAGATAAAAAAAAATAATTAATGAAAATTTATCGTTGAAAGGGCCCGGGGCCCGCAGGGTTAAATACGGTATTTTAAAAATATTTTTGCCCTCGGGGCTTGGTGTAGAGGTTAGCGTGCTAACCTCGTATATCAAAAGTCGCGGGTTCGGGCCGCAGGCAATCCGATTATTTTATTTAAACAATTTGGATACCAAATGCCTAACTGGACCCCAATATATATACCGGTAATTACTAATACAACGGTTATCGTAAAAGTCTTATATGGCCTGAGTTGTCGAAAAGACTGGGTGAATGTGTGTGAAAGTGTGAATGAGAAAAAAGTGTGAATATTAAAAAAAAAAAAAAAATTTTGTAAGGTCTAATAAAGGTTGCGGGGGCCCAGCTAAAAAACGTTACGCCACTGATTTTCTACATAACCTTATATATATATTTATTGCCACTTAATCATAAATATTGAATTTATCTTTCAATCGATATATCCAAGTTCAGTGGCGGCTCGCCCATAAGGACTCTCGGACGCCGCCCCTCCTAAAGATTTGAAAAAGTAAAAAATAATTAAACACCCATTCAATTATAATTATACATCTAACTAACCAAAGTGTTTTATCAGTCGCGTACATCGAAAATATAGGGAAAAAACAGGCAAAAATAGCGCGAAAAGTGCGTATTTATAGCCGTCGGGCGCTGTCCTGAACGCCCCAATCCATCAACATGCAGTTATACGGAGAGAGATGTGGTGGGGGCTGCTGGTGCTATGACGCGTGTAAGCTTGAGCCGAATGGGAGCTTTGGGACGCCGTCCGAGCATGCGCAGAGCGAAGCATCAGCTAGTCGCCGCACAGCGCGCCGGCGTTCCTTAACTTTTTAACCCCATTCTAAGTGTTTAACGAATGTGTGATTGGTATGTAGTGTGATTTAGTGTGTATGGTTTAGTGTTCTCTTGGGGCCCCCCCAGACCCCCCGGTGGTGCGCCCCCCCGGGCATTAAACTCACGAGCCGCCACTGTCCAAGTTGGAAAAAAATGTTTCTTTCTATATAAATAGGCCCTGCTAGTCGCTGATGCTATTTTTCTTCATCATAAACGAATCACAGAGAGAGAGAAAGAGAGAGAGAGAGAGAAATATAAATCATTCTTTATTGCTTAAAAAGTTATCGGATTTTCTATTTCATATACAGCTCTATCTTATACTATTAAACGTGTAATGTACGTTTGTTTATAAATATATATATTTAGATTGTATGTAAACATACCATTTCAAATATATTTCCGGTATATTGGAAAAAAAAATAATAATAAAAGTTTCTTTGAAGGAGGTATAGTATAGTTGAGAGTTGATAATCAATTAGGTAGAATGAGTGAGCAAGCAGCTATTTCAATTTATTAACAAACCAGGGCCGACGTTTCGGTCACATATGGAACCATCCTCAGGGCCAGGTTAATGTCTGAAAATACATATAATCCTCGCCAAGTTATATTGGGCATTCACAATTATACGTAGTTTAATCATGATAATGCCTCAAATTTTATTATTATCATATCATGGACAGAGAGTGAATGCATGATGAAGTGAATGAATCGTCACTCTCTGTCCATGGTATGATAATGATAAAATTTGAGCCATTATCATGATTAAGCTACGTATAATTGTGAAATCCCAATATAACTTGGCGAGGATTATATGTATTTTCAGACATTAACCTGGCCCTGAAGATGGTCCCATATGTGACCGAAACGTCGGCCCTGGTTTGTTAATAAATTGAAATAGCTGCTTGCTCATTCATTCTACCTAATTGAATAAAAGTTTCATTTTGAAATCGATAGGTTTTAAAGAAAATCTGGTGTAACTGATCGCACAGCAATCAACTTTCTCTTACCTTCAGTAATCGAAAGTTGTGTTTTGTGCTTGTCACACTAGATTTTTTTGTGTCGAGATAGCCTATATTTAATTTCTACAGGTATTTTAAAATTCAAGATGTAAAATTTATAAACATGGGAAAATATTTATATTTTTACTTTCTCTCACCTCTATATATGTTAATATATAGAGAAAGTATTGGATTCATGTCAAAAATTCGATGTCAAGATTTTGATGGATATACACGTTTTGAGGTTCCCTGAATCTAAAAGAGTGTTTTTCGCTCCCCTCTTGTCGAAGGGTAAGAGAAAGTTGGGTGCTGTGCGACCAGTCCCAGCAGATTTTGCTACCATGGCAACCTTTGTTCTATCTTTCCTATGAAGTCCAAGTGTAAAGTGGTCTTCAAACAATTTTGAGACCAAAATGAGAATAAAGATTTTAAAGAGCATCTAAAAAATAATTGATTTTTGATTTTTAATCAAAATTGTTGGAGGAAAGCGAAAAAAACTGAAAAAGTACATCAGTAAAGTACTAGTACTTTTTGACCAATTTTGTTTAAAAGCTTAATTTAACGCTCCAGGGGGTGCCTAATTTAAATATAAAATTTCAGTCTCGTAGCTTAATTCCCTTCATGCTTAAAATTGAACACATACACACACACACACACACCAGACAGACAGACAGACCACATTTTTTTGTATTCAGGGGACCTCAGACAGGGATGGGCAAGTTACTCGATTTTGAGTAACGAGATACAAAATACCAATTACTTCAGATTTTTGTAACGAAATACAAGATACCAATTACTCACGGGTTTGTGTAACGAGATACAAGATACCAATTACGTATTTCAAATACATTGAAAATACCAATTACAAACAAATTTTTCCTTGATTTTAAAATACTTTTTGCAGGGGTAATTCTGGAACTAGAGCCCTGCACGGGTACGGGTTGGCCCGTAGGCCCGTTACCCGCCCGGCCCGCGGGCTTTGGATGCCTTGAAAAAATTACGGGCGGGTACCAAGTCTAAATAAACGGGTTCGGGCGGACGAGCATGCAAATGAAATTTTATTTAAAAATTGCTAGACATTCAATTCGTTCATTCATTCACTAAATCTCGGGCGGGTATGGGCGGGTTTGAAAAAATTCCGGGCGGGCCTGAAGAATGGTAAAGAATTACTGGCCGGGTACGGGCGGGAAGTCAAAAAAAATACGGACACGAGCCGGTCCGGGCCAAAAAAAATCGGCCCGTGCAGGGCTCTATCTGGAACCCTAAATAAATTTAGTTTAGGAAAGTGGCAGCAAAGCTTATATTGGAGAATACCTTTGGAAAATCGAAAACAATAAAATTATTCATGACACTAAAAAAAATTGATTTATAAAAATATGAAAAGGTTTCAAAAAACCAAGTTTTCAAAAGTTTTGTCGGATAATCTGGACCTTGATGGAGAATGAATAAACCCGCAAATGAAAACAATCTTTCAACTGGGGCAGAAGAACAAAGTCGTTTAGTCGTTGAGAGCTGGTTGAAAGAAGAAAGCAAAAAAGTTTTTTAACGAAGAGTGAAAATTTGGCGGATTGATTGACTTCTCGTTACTGGTTTTTACTAAGATTCGGAGCAGAGAACCCACACGACGATTACATACAGTAATATTAAATAAATTAAAACGGTTTCAGCTCCCTCTGCAAGACTTTTTACACTGCGGCAAATTAAAAAAAAAAGTATTTGGTATCTCGAATTTCAGATACCAATTACTAAAAAGATGTAACGAAATACAAGATAGCAATTACTTTGCCTATGCTGTAACGAGTTACAAGATACCAATTAATATTGTATTTGGTATCTTGTATTTCAAATACATGTAACTGATTAACGCCCATCCCTGACCTCAGAACGTGTATATCCATCAATATCTCGACATGGAATTTTTGACATGAATCCAATACC